>JAMLFT010002767.1:0-24165 GCA_026544285.1 Pachyrhizus erosus | reverse complement strand
CGATCTGTTCAATCCATTAATTTTTAAGGTATTTGTCGTTAATAAAAAAATGTTAATCATTAAGTCATTGACATGAAATTATAATATTTAATTTTTTAACTAAATTCTAAGCGATTCAAACATTTTATTTTAATAATTAGTAGTTTTAATTAAACTATTATTAAATTAAATTCGCTATTAATCAAATTAATAAATAAAAAATTTAATATTATAATTTTATGTCAACGTTTTAGTTGTCGACATTTTTTTTAAAACTAACTATTAAATCAAAATATTTGATTTTGAAATAAAAGATCAAAATTAATTTAAAAAACTTTAGTGACATCAAATTAATTAGTGATTAGATCACTAACTATAGTTATAATGTAGTCATCTAAATTATATACTTATGCATGCATATAGCACCTTATATTTTTAATAAAACACTTGATTAAGGAAGACTTTGATTTTAATAAAAATCTTATAAGAAATTTCTTAAAGAACCTAGTGATTAATAACATTTTTTTATTCGTATAAATCAAATATATATATTTAGAGATTTATAACAACTTAGTCAATTATGTGGACTAAGCTTTTTTAATTAGTTATTATAACATAATTACACACACAACGTCTTATTTTATAAAACAAGTTGCTATACTAATTTATAGCATGCAGTAACATACTTTAATTTAATGAAACACTAGCAATATGAACAGCTTAGCTTAAGAGTCAATTAATTAAAATAAGTTATTGAGAGTAATATAGTTGCCATATGAATCAATAACTTATCTCAACCTGTTTTAATTTAATAAAATATCTATATTGTGATGGTTCTAACTCTGAAAGTTGAATTTATTTAATATTGACTAGTGTAAGAATATAGCAGTAAGTTTGTGTATTCTTTTAAGTTATAAGGAAATGGTATTGATATTCAGCAATTTAAAAACTTTAACAGTTTAAAGGCTAATATAATATTCTTTCTTAAATCATGAAACCATCTGTATATATATCAATGTTTAATTAAAAAGGAGTATAAAGTTCTTAACGACATAATCTTATCAATAAATAACCTTTATAATTTAACATAATAATTAAAATTTAAATACACACTTTAAAAAATAAATATTACTCTTGAAAAGTCTTGTTTAATAATCCTTGAAAACATAATTAATTTTGTGTAAAAGAAAAACATAATTAATAAAGTCGATCTACATTAAAATATGTATATGCATACAAATATGAGTCTATAAGGATACAAATTCTAGAAACGAGCTTGCCCCTTAACAAGGCAAATGGTAATTGACTAGGGTTCTTTTTTCTACGGTTAAAAATTTAGGATTTTAAATTTCAGAAATAGAACAATATATCTTTCTAAATAACTGTCTCTGCAATATGCTACCTTTTTCTCTCTCGTGCAAAGAAAGATAAGTCAGAGCTTGTAGTATGAAGATGCTTTCTTGCATTAAATGAAGGCAAAATGAGAAGAAAGCCTAATTCACAATGAAATTTTTTATCCTTGACTATATATTGAAGATTAGTACAAAGAATGAAGTACAACAACGTGAATGAACTCATTTGGACGATAATGTGCACTAAAATTTTAACTTTTATATTTCTTTGTGTTCAATGTTTTGAAAATTTATGCTTAATTTTCAAAGTATCATGAAGTGAGTTATCTCTCTAAATATTTGTTTGTTTGTTGTGAAAACTTGAAAAAATTTAATGACAAAAAAATATTTGTATTTGTAACACATGTAAAGGTTATATTGATGTAAGTTTGTAGATGCAATTAAGAATATTTGGTTAAGTTTGTTAGTGAAAATTCTTTAAATGAAGAAATTGGATGTAACTCTTAATTAAAAAGTGAATTAGTATAAACTTGTTGAGTGATCTTCTACTTTTGTATCTCGTTCATGTTTTTAGTTTTTCATATTGTAAAAGAATTTTTTAACTTATATCTATCTCTACGAGTTTTTGTGAAAAAGTTTTTAAAGAATACATACACACAATTCAACCTTTTTCTTATATGCATCTTTATTTATTTCAATACTCACATTCTCTAATAGAGAATGCATCTCTAAAATCACTTTACACTTGTTCATGAATACATGACAATCAACATGCATATCTTCTTAGAATAAACATTTCATTAACATCACTTAGACCTTGAAATGGAGACAAAACACCAATATTATACTTGAGTTGTAAAATTTCAAACTACAATCACAAATTGACCACTAAGGATCCCTATATCATTACTACACCACATGTAGTCCTACATAAGGTTGAAGTATACCCCCATTTTTGTCAATGACAAGAGCTTAAAGAGTATGTTTCCACTCCATTAGATCTTTACATTTTATCTCTAGTTGGTTGACCTATTATTCATATAACTAAGAAGCATTTGAGCATTATTTAGAGATGTGTGAATCTTTAAGCTACTTGTAAGCATGCTTTACAACTAAGCAAAACACAATTCACTAACTTCAATAAAAAATCGTGAACCAAGTCACTAAAATTCAAGGTAGATTCATAAAGGCAAAGAAAATGAAAAGTTGTAAATAATGAAACTTTAAATGAGTTGAGAAGTGAACAAATGAAAAGTGCAATAACCACATCTTTTCCACCAACAAATGGAAAAAGAAGATTGAAATGGAAGATAAACATTGTTTTTTCTTTTCAAGGAGTTGATGTTGATTTCATTATAGTATTTATTTCTTTCATTCTATAATAAGTGTCATTTTAGATAAAAAAAAAAATTAAAATAAGTGTCACTTTTAGTTTTTCAATATAACATCAATAACCTTATTTCATATATATTCCTAATAACAATAATGATGTGCAACAAAATTACAAATTAATTAATGATGATAAGGTTAGTTTTATAAAATTTTTATTTTCTCTCATCTATTTTTTTTTTTTAGTTTGTGTAAAAAAAATCTATATTGATATTTATAACACCCATTTTATTATTATAGAGATAATCTTTGAAATTTTTTAAACACCTTTTTATTAAATAAACCATATTCAATTATTCTTAACTTAAAACGCAAAATAATTTTTATCATTTTTCTAAAATAAAGTTTTGAAGTAAGAAAATTAAATAGATGATAATAATATACAAACAACAATAATGTTATCATTCATCTCATTAAGTGAAATTGAATAGACTAATATATTTAGCATGCATATCTAGATATATAAATAAAACAAGGTAATTGAGTTACAAATTATCATTTTCTTACTACTAGGAGTGCTTACATTCATTACATCTATAATAAAAAATATACAAAATGATATGTAGCCAACCACAAAAGGTCTACATGTAATCTTCGAGATTTCAAAATTCACTAAGCGGATGTCCGTTATCTTCCCTCCAGCCGCACAATCATCTCTAACTACCAAGACCCATCCTTATTACTCTACTAGGAGCCACCTTTGATGCTTGAAGGTCGACAAGCTTGCGTTTGACATCTTCATCTGAAAAGTGGGAGTTGTAGGAGTGAGCCATCCATCCTCAAGCACATGCAAACGTGAAATAACATAAAATAAAATACTATATAACGTTGTATACATTCCCCTCGCCGTGTCGCACCTACTAAAATATTCTAGTATTCATATTTAGGGCTCCTCGATACCTCTAAAACTTCTATCTCCAAGAAGACTTACACAAAACGTACTATTTAATCCAAGGTTTGCTTTCTAGGTGACAATCAGGGTACATACCCTGTCTGGTACATTGAATTAGGATACTCTCAACTGAATCATGGTAATGTTCTATTTTATCGGGGACGCCAAGTCAGTTATGTAAATCCCTCTTCTCTTAGAGTCGTCACAACTTAACACCTTATAGTACCCCCAAAGACTAACCGAGAGCCTATGCACATTCCTCCAATACCTACTATAGTCAACCTAAGTAATACTCCAATCTCAATTCTCACATGTGATCTTGTTATATCATTCGTCAACTATCTCTTCCACCTCCGCAATCGGGTTTCATTTCAAGTACTAACACAATACAAATCATCATATGAGGTTCGCTCTTATAATTCATCAGTCTCTCAATCTCTTAACTAGATTCTTCATGCAAATCATGCTCTTACCACTTTTTGATATTCAAGTCTTTTGATCAATCGTGAATACGAGAAGTGCCATCATCCACACCAAGACCCATCACCATAAGGAAACTTCATACATTTATATCCTATTCTTCTAGTCAAAATTTTATCATTTAAGACATTCAACCATTTTCTTTTTATCAAAACATGTCTCAAACATGAAATTCCTCTTTCTAGTAAAAGAGGCAACCATTTAGTCCTAACCATTCAATTGTCATTTATGTTCTCAATAATCAGCAATAATAACATCAATTAAGAAGAATTAATATATATTCAGCAAGAGAAAGTAAGTAACTAAGTAAAGAATTTGAGTAGACAAAGTAAGAGTTTATTTATTCTTAATATCAATAACTTTCCTTATTTATCAAAATTAATTAGTTATTAACATCCTTATTTTTATTAATTTATACTTACTATTAAAATCTTTAAATTTATAAAATCTTATTTTCTATTGATAAATTTATCATTCATTTAGTGATTTAATTATTTGACTTATGCATCTATTAAATCAATGGAACTATTATTTAACTAGACCGTGACTCCATCCATACTAGGCTCATTTCTAATGATTAACAAAATAAATGACTAACATAACTTATTTTAGTAATTATTATTAAGTTAAGATTAATCAATCTCAAATTATTTAATAATAATTATATTTTGCTTATTTATATAATTAGTAATTGAACTTGATGGTTTATCAATTTGTGTAATCAATTTTTAAAGTTATTATTATCATTTTCGACAAAAATTTTAAATTACAAAACTACAAATTTTGACATCAACCAACTACAATACTGAACATTTCTAATTATTTATACAATTATAGTTCTATAAATAATATCTCTTCATTATAATTAATTAATTACCTAATTTATTTTCTGTAATTATTTATATTTTTATTTTTATTTCATTATTAATTTATTTTTATTTTATTATTCATTCCCTCTGTTTCTCTCCTTCTCTACCTCTTTTTCTGTTTCTTCTCTCTCTCCCTTTGCCTCTCTTTCTGCCTCTCTTTCTCTCTGTTTCCTCTCTTTGTCTCTCTTTCTCTTTCCTTATTCTTCTTCTTCCTCCCCTACTGCAAACCCGAGGCACCCAACCTCTCAGCATACTAATTCTGAGGTATTTTAGTAGCCCCGTTTTACATAAACAATTATCCCCCAGTTCGAATTCAACAAAGAGTCACAAATATATCCAGATATCAAAAGAAGAAATTTAGAATTGGGAACAAAGGAACTTGCAATCTCAATCTTCAATTGAACGAGGAAACTGCAAATCAAGAAAAACAGAAGACTATTCCAGGAATTGTAATCCCATCGACAACTTTCCAGCACAAATTTAGAAATTAAAACAACTAATTCCAAATTCATTTCCATCCACAACCCATGGTTCAATTTTTTTTTTTCAACGAATATTGAATGGTAAGAGCAAAAACACGATTAACCAGTGGTGGCAGCATCCAGTATCGCCAGAAATTTTAATAGCTAAAACGATTATTGAATTCACAGGCAAAGATTTTAAATTCGAAAGTTCAAAAAAGAAGGAAAAGAAGTCAAGCAAAGGACGGTGGTTCCTCCTACTTGAGGAGGTCTCCGGCGAGCTCGTGGAGCTTCTGATGGTTTCTGCGGTCTCTGACGGGTCACTTCTAGTGTTCTGGTGGTCTCTTTCTCTCCTTCCAGTGGCTCTGCGCGTGGTGTGGCTGAGGCAATTCGGGTTTGGTTAATAGAGGAGGAAGAAGGTGTATTTTGCTGTGCATTGGAGGCTGAAGGTTATTTGAAAGCCTCAAGCTCTTCGCGCTTGTGGATGGTAGGGACTCTCACAGTGCAGAGCAACGATATGGGTGCTCGACGAAGAAAACACTTATGCTAGTGTATGCATGGAGAAGTAATGAAAACACTTGAAATTTCTTTTAGGAGTGCTTGTGAAAGTGTGATTTTAAAATGAGGATATTTTTTTAAAAAAATAAACACAAAAAGAGGTGATGTGCTATAGAATGATAAATATTTTGATAAAGCAATCAAATTATTGATCAATGTAAAACTTAAATTATAGACCCACTCACATTATATTTATTTCTTATACTATCTATTTATTTCATTTTATTTATCTTATTAATTTTTTTTTGAATATTTTTTTATTCTTTTTCTTTTAAATTTATATTGTCGACTTATAATCATTTTTTTTAAAAATTCTTGTTTTAATAATAATAAAAAAATACATTTGAGGTCTTAAAGATCAATATAGCCCAATTAGGCTTCTAAATTCTAAACTAAAAAAGAGTTTGCGATAAAATTTTCTTCTATAATTTCCTAAAAAAAAAGACAATATGCTTACAAAATTCTAACTTATTTAGATTATTATAGCTCAATTTGAACCCTTAAACCATAATGTCACGTTAAGGTTTCTATAATCAACTTTAGTTTATAACCTTCTAACCAAAAATAATAGAAATGATATCTTTTTCATCATCTTTGTTATCATAAATATAGTATGTCTTCAAAATTTTGTATCGATTGGATAGGTAGAACTTAGTTTGGAACCCTAAAACCAAAATTGAAGTCTTTAGGCCTTCTTAGTGACTTTTGTGCATAAATTTGAAATCAAACCACATATAGGGATAAAACCAAATGTCATAGTTTAGTACAAACATAATTTTTTTTTATCATATTCGAGATCTTAAAAGTCAATATAATTCAATATAGACTCCTAGGTTCCAAAAATAAAACTGTTTTTAAACTATTAAATCACTAAGAGGTAAATTCAAAAATATAAGATCCACTCACTACCATCATCAAGGATTATAAACTCAATTTTTAACTACTTCACCTTTGCGGTCACCCTTATGTTCATTTTCAAATCCTTAAAGAATATTAGAATACACCATAGTTGTTTACTAATTAGCTATCTAACATTATTCACCAACCTTTGTTATTTTTCAACATAACATTCACAAAAACAAGTTTCTTTCATTATCGTCAAGTCAAAACTCATTTCAAGTTTTTTTTTTTACAATTTTTCTCTTTACCCAAAACCTAAACAACATTGTAAGTCTCATGTCTCCCTTCCTCAAACAATTGGTTGTAGTTAACAATGATTATCCTAATAAAGACATTTATGAGTATTTTTTTAAAATGTTGCAAAATGGATAACCCAATTATTTACTTGGATTATGTAAAAATAAATAAAACTATTAGGATCCAATCCAAACCATCCCTATTTGAGTTGTTTGAACCCAATTATCCTTAAAATCTCTTACAATTCATTTTTTTCTAAACAACCATCCAATTAGGTTGGGTGTACATTTTAAATCATTCCTAACTAAGTTAGTCACGACAAATCAGTTGTTGTCTCTAAATTGGTCTTGTTCATAGTGTGAACTTGTAAATTTAAACAATTAAACAATTCAAAAAATAATAATTTAACTTACAATTAAACAATAATAAAAAAATTGACCAAATCTTAACCAAGTCAGATATGACATATCAATTATATCCTCTAACTTTGAAAACCATACAAAAATTTAAACAATAGTAGTAATAATTTAAAAATAATTTAATTTCCAAATGAAAAACAATAATATCTATTAAAACGAAAAAAAAACAATTATCATGGATCTTGACATAAACAAAAAAAGCAAGATAAACACAAAGTTCTTAACTAAAGTTTGGGGTGTGTAATGGAAAAAAAAAAAAAACTTTGGAATCTCCAATGATAGTGTCAACATGAATTGTCATGGACGACAACGAGTAACACACAATAAGTAGCACAAAAATAGAGTGAAAGAGATTGAGATAGAGAGATAAGACGAGAAAATTAGAAGGACACCTAATTAGCATCGATGATGTTCATAGCAACAATGACACTACACGACAACAAGGTTATGGGTTTGAATAACAGAGAGGGACTAAGAGGAAAAGTAAGGGAGCCAAACATGATTGCTACATTTAATATGTAGTATTAGCTAATCTTAAAACATGGTTGTCAAGGTTGCGGCAATACTTTTTATGTTCTAATTAGCATGATTTTTTGTAGTAAATGTTTAGATAAAATTTTATAATCATAAAATTAATTTCATAATGAACTCTCTAACATGTGATTTATACTTAAAAATGATCCTATTTTTAATATCCACACAGAATAGTTGAAATCTTTCTTTTAAAATATCTTTTAAAGAAATAAAGAATTTTAATAAAATTTCTTTCAAATTTCTTTTTCAATATCATTTTTAAAAAAATTAATCTAATCTTATAATATAAATTAGAATACATAATTAGAAAAGTGAGACTCATTCTCTTATTTCTCTCAACTAAATATTTGCAATATTCTTCCTCTCAACTAAATATTCACAATATTCCTTCTCCTTTTATTTTGAATGTGCTTTACAAACTACCATGCACCAAAACTAGCAAAAAGAATTCTTTTAAGGATCTCAAATGATCCTACTTTCATCTTTATTTGTTTACTTTATTTTGTATCATTTTAATTTACTTTCTTTTATCTCTATTTTAAATTAAATTTTATAATTTTTTTAAAAAGATCATTAATAATTAAAAATAATCTTATATCATAATTTATGTTAATCATTATAAATCTAAAACATAATTTATATATTCAAAAATATTTGTTCAATATAAATTGTAATTATGATATAATTTATATATTTAAAATATATTTATTATTAATTTTAATTATATAAAATAAATATTTATCTAGTATATTATACTAGCTAAAACAATAGTTATATAAAAAGAATAAACCAAACCAAATGATATAAAACATGAATTGTTTAGTCTAAATAACTAAGACAATTTGATACATATGGCATCTTAGTGGTACCCCCACCTTGTCAGTCTCAATCCATTTGTCAGGTGAACAAGTGGTAGCAGCGGACCACAATACCTTCAAAAGATAAATTCCATCACTTTAACGACATAATTCAGATTCCAATATACATAAATGGCAATGGACATTCACAACAATTTTCATAACCACATAGGCATATTTTGCTTTCAAATACAAACATATTGAAGGAATTTGCACATATGCTAAACCCATTTTTTCCTTCTCAAAACTAATTTATTGAAATATTCAATTTGGTCTTTAGAATCCAATTAATGTCTAGAGTCTCTTAATCGAACTATAATTAGCCATTGTTTCACATCTAACATGAAACTTGCCTAGCCAAAAATAAACTAACATCCTTAGCTTAAACAAACAAAACGGAAGCAACAACATAAAAAGACTAACAAAAACGTAGAAAGGACAAGAATGTAAAGAATTCAAGTCTCAGCTACGTCTGAGGTTATTACAATCTCTTCCATAGAAGAGATAGGTAGTTTGCTTCTTGAACTCAATTTGTGCACATCCTGGCTGGAACAAATGAAGATTCTTCTCACCATATTACAGAATTCACTGTAAGAACGTAATAATAATACCAATTAATATATATGATATTCATATTAATAGTGAGAAAGAAGTTGTTACAATAATAATTTGGTTAATATAAACAAGTTTAATGATGGTTAGCTTACAGTATTATCTATTCTATTAAAAAGTAGGCATTCTCCACTTTCCTATTGCAAAAGGTCCATAGTTATTATAATTTAGCTTTAGCATGCATGACAATCAAACAAATAAAACGTATACGGTGATCAACAAAATTATAAAAAAAATGTTGTTACCTAATCATCATATTCTTGTCTATTTTTTTTTTCTCTCTCTCTCTCTCATATGCTTTCCTTTTTCTCTCGTATTCTTACTTAATAGTAACATGCGTGCCAAAGAAACCAACAAAACAAATACTATCATTTACAAATATTAAAATATATATATATAATATTTACTCATTAATAGTCCTCCGCCTCCAATATCTCTAAAACTTCTCTATCTCATCCTTCTTTCTTTTTACTCACAAGTGTGTGTGTATCTATTAATTTCTAAAACATAAGAATTCAGTTTATGTTTCTTAATAACTTCAACACCCTCAATTTTTTATAAATAATTTTTTTATTTTATTCCATTTTCTGCACTACTTGTTCTCTAAACAGCACTGTATATTACTGCGTATAAAGAGATACTCACGGCCATGGATCATCACCAACAAGCATCACATCCCCTTCATCGTCAGTGAAGACAATTTCCCACTTATTCCTGTGTTGAAGTTCCCCCTTCATGTCAAACATCTTCTCCAATTCATCTACAAGTTGATTATATCCATCCAATGTAGTCAAGTCCACAGCACGACCCACTGCAACTCCCTGCATTTGAACCTTTTTGGCATGTTTTCAAACCCAACAGAAAGCTTACTTCAGTAACTTTTCGTACAAGACTATAAAACATTAACTTTATTATCTATATAAACAACACATGTGACATGTCAAGCACCTTAGTGCAACTTCTGCTACAAACTTGCTTGGTTTGAGTCTCTTTTGGGGATGCTTGTAGCTGTTCATGTTTCCATTCTTTAGAAGCCTTTGAGATATCAGACTCATGGATTACATCAGTTCTGCACTCAGAGGTGACTCCAGATACATTTGTTGCATGTACTGATGCATTCTCTAAAAAGAGAGAGTTGTTCCTTGCATGATCAATAAGGTCAATCCCAAACAATCTACAGCTTGTAGCAGTCTCTACTTTGTTGATCTCCTTGTCGACCTGGTCAAGGAAATTATCATTGTTCAATCTTTCTGAGTGAGGTTTTGAAATAGGCCAAACTGAGATGCTCTTGCTATCATCGGTTGTGTCATGATATAATTGAGAAGGAGAAGATAGCCAACTTGCTTCTGTCTGATTCATTGATATACCATTGCTGCTGCTTTTACTGTTATGATGCCACATATGGGTACTACTGTCACTCCTTTTGCTTTCAGACATCACATTAAGTTGTGTCATATCAGACTGTGTCAGCCCAGCATCCCAGAAACTAGGAGCACCTAATGAAGTGTCTCCTTTAGAAGTGAAATGCAAGTGCAAGAAAGATTGATTAATACTAGAATTTGAAACATCAATTTGGACCAGGAACTTTGGTCCTTGATATTATGAAAAACAACAATTTAGTCTTTGAAATTTACACCACTAGTCAGGTTAGTGCTTGATATTATTATGAAAAGGCAAATTTAGTTCACGACTTTAGCTATAGTCAAGGACTAAATTCACTTTGTTAGTGACCAAATTGATTGATAATGCCAACAATAGAGACTAAATTGACCGACTGTTATCAAGGTTAGGAATTAAACTTGCTTTTTCATAATTAACAATCAAATTGATTGGTGATATCAAGTTCAAGGACAAAATTGATGTTTTACTTAGAATTGGAAAGGATTGAAAGAGGTAATTCCTCACCAAGACCTGGAACTTCACTTGCTTGCCGAGGCCTTTTATTCTTTATAACAGATGGTTGAGATGATGAAGTAGGAACAGAAGCCAGAATGGGTTCTATTTCCCATGGTGAAACTCTATCAGGTCTTGGAAAAGATGCAGGTTCATCCCATTGAACCTGGAAGTAGATGACAAGATGAATATCACACAATCACAAGAAATAAGAGGAAAATTGCAAAGTCAAGGATGACAATACCTTAAGAGATCGCCATTTTGAATTTACCCAGTGAGGGGAAATATCCTCTACTCCAACTATTGTGCCCGAAAATCTGATAAACCATGCTTTAGAATATCTAATGAAAATGTCACATCACAAAGAAAATCTTTAGCTAGAAATTTTGGTACCTTTTATCATTATCAGGGGATTCATCCCCTTCAATCCTCGTCTTGAATCTCATACCAACATTACATTTTTGGTTGATAGCCTCCAAATACTTGTTCACACTTACAATGAACTGGCTTGTCCTAAGCAAACAAAATTTCCATGTCAACAGTCATCCATAGATTGCTTAATAGTTAACAGTTGCCTTAGAGTTTCTCCTTTCTAGTAGTTTTTGCAACAATTAGAAGTTCTACCTTGGCTTATAATATACAACAAAAAGAGTTTGAGTTGCTACAGCATGAGATGCAGTTGCCAGAACTCCTAGGTGCAAGCTCTGACTAGAAATCACAGATGATGGCATGCTGCTCTGAACAGGAGAAAGATGTCTCACTCCAACCCGCAATTCTCCGGTGTTCCCTCTACACACAAAATCTTATTTAAATAAGGCTTGCACAATCAAATGGATAAAAATTCTTATATGATTTTATCAAGGTTTTAAACTACAGTCTGTTACTGTTTTGTTAAAAAAAATTATATTGCAGAAAATTGCAGACAAGTGTAGCTGATGTGGCCACAACTGTAATCACAAACACTTCAAAAACCTTAATGATTATGGCTTCAATTGTGTTTGCCGATAGATTTTGGAAAACCTTGGATTCTATAGTAGATAATATTTGCTGAACCATACGAAGGAAACCAATAAAAGGAAAAACCATCAAATCAATTTATGTACCTCAGAAACACAAAGGTGTCTCCAGCAACTAATCTCTTTGAAGTCACAAAAGTACTCCATCCAGTTGTGAGCAAGTGTCTACGTGGCTGACCTGGATAGAAAGGGAAATAGATTAAAGGCAAAAACATTAGGCCATTAGTAAGTAGTAACCACAAACAAGGACCCAAATGATAATTCCTCGCATCCTTTTACCTCTAAATATATGCTTAAAGCGCCATTCCTCACCCTGAAGATCCTTGGCAACCAATTCCTGAGTAGGGATTGATTTAGACATGTCCTGAAATGGAAAAATAAAAATAAAAAAAAAAACTTAGCTTTTTCGTAAACATCACAAGGCAGCTTAGACCTGGTGTTGGAACTAAACTAAAATCAATAAAAAGTTACACCAAATAGATAGTATTATTACCAGTGCTGGAAGGCATTCAGTGGCATGCTTCCTGAGGACAGAGAAGCCACCATGGGTGCTTGTATCAGAGGCAGTTAAGACCTTGCAGAAGGAGTGAACTCTTGGCCTTGGAAGTTCAGCAGAGCACGGATCAGGGCATGTGGGCTCAGTTTGCTAAGAGATTTGTTCCATTAGAAATCTAAACAATGGGAGAAAAGAATCTAAGGTTGACCATGAAATAACTTTGAGAATCATAAGGGGCAGCTACATCCTTACATTAGATTCCGGCACCAGAGTAATCTGTGCATAAACCTTATCTGTTTCTTGTTCAGCCTATACATCCCAAAATTCAAGGTAACTTTTAGTTTTCCATCCAACCTTCATTGCACAATTTCATAACATTATATTATTAATATAAAATAGCTTAATACCAAACTGTACATCAGGATCCTGCTTCACTAAAATGAACTACTCACTTTAGAGGGTTAAGTAACTAATATCAGTATAGAAAATCAAGAGTCCATGTTAAGTGCACAAGTATAACAAATCATTGATATATTGGAATATTAACAGTTGATTTCTCATCAATGGCTCAGATTAGGAGCTAAATCCCAATCCTAGAGGCCAGATAATCATTTAACCAATATCTCATAAACCAAACATTTTTCTTTAGTGTATTTAAGAAATAAAAATAAGAAAATTTAAAAGGAAGGAGAATCAGAAGGAGAACACACCGCCAGAAATTAATTAACTCACAACTTAAGACCAGATTTTACTTGGTAACTCCAAAACCAAGATGAATATTTGGCCAATTTTTTAACAACCAAACAAGATTTATCCTTTTTTTTTCCTCTTTTCCCCAAAAAATAAGGAGGAAGAAAAACCAAAGAAATTAGGATCTTAGAGAAAATTACCAGTAAATGGACGTTGACGACACGACAAAGGATCTTGGAGGGAAGTTTGAACAGTGGAATCCTTTGATTTAGCTCCTGATTTGTTGATACTTCTAATTCTAATTCTAACTACAGCCGCAAAAAACATATAAAGTAAAAAAGCAGTTAAACAAAATTAGTAAAAAAAGGAATCCAACTTAACCAAGCAAGCATCCAACACCACCAACATTTTGAGACAACCTACGACCCCAGATAAAAAGAACAAAGAATTTTCCATAAACTAACTTGTTCCATGTGCCCCTGAGGAAAATAAAAGACCCTTTGGCCTGTACGAGGAACTTCCACATCGGGTCCCGCACATGCCTTCCATAGTTGCTCATAGAGCTCATCTTCTTTTCCTCGGTTGAACGACATCGTTTGAAGTTGTAACCAAAAACTAAAGCTGTTGTTGCTGTTGTTGAATGTTGTTCAGTTCAGAAGTTGTGACCAATTAATCTGAATCGGTGACATCATCATTGTCATAAGGGTGCGCAAAGTAGTAGTAGGAATGATCATGATGATCACCGTGTCATGGTGTCACAGATGATAACTGAATGGAATGATTATGCGTTGACATAGAATTTATGAGGGGATGCAGCTTTTCGAATCGTGTCTGCTATAAGCTAATGCTATGCTACCTCCTGCTACCGTTACAGACACACTTCCCTCTCTTTCTCTCTCTTTCGTTTAACGAAACGGCGTTCCTTGGAATGCTACCACATCATAAAAACTCCGTTGGAGGTGTCTCTGTTGTGTGTGTCCATTTTATAGTTAGACCCTGACATTATTTTAGTATTTTGTGGCACCTGTGTGCCCTGTTCCCAACTAAGGTTTTAAATATAAATAAATAAAAGTTTGATTGTAAATTTTTTTTACAGTGATTCAATTATAGATCATTGTTGAAATAATTTTTAAAATAATTATTATAAAATTTAATAAATTTATTATATATAAAAATATGTAATTAAATAATAATATAAAATTAGTATATAATTTTTTAAATAAATAATATTGTTTGATGTGGCAGTAATTATGGTCACAATTATTGTTGTATTGAGTATTGACCGTTTTTTATTAACAAAGCTAAGTGGTGTAACGAGAAGGAATGCAAACTTGATTATGATATTTTCAATTAAGTCTGTCTTTGGTTTAACGTTTCAAAATGTTAGATCGACCTTTTCTTTTATTATTTATTAGTGCGAAATAAATTGAAGACTTCATATGGATTCACCTCCACTTGAAGCAAATAAATACTGTTTCTTTGTCTTTTAGAAATTTTAATGCGGAAATTGGAATCAATACACGTAAACAAAAATGTTGAAGCAAACATGGTATAAGTATTCATTTTCATTTTTCAACTTAAAACTTTTAATGGTATAAATAATTAGGAATTTAACTTTTATTTTCTTTTGGTTAAAATTAAGAATGACAGTAATGACTAAAAGCTTATACCATAATACTTTGAGTTATATTTTATCATTATTATTTATTCAAAATTTTCTAATATTTTATAAAAATATTAAATGAAAAATAAATGTATCTACTGTTTTAAAAATATTAAAAATATTAAAAATATAAAATATTATATTATATAAAAACAACTAATTAAAATCACAGTATAAAAACATTCATCCAAAAATATATTGATATAAAAAATTCAGAATCATTCTAATAATATACTTTGAATAAATGGTTAATAAAAAGAGATTTAACCAATATGCTGGTTCGGGGTGCAATTACATTTAGATTATTTAAGTAAGATCTTGAATTTAAGTTTCATGGATGAAAAAAATATGATTAAAAAAGTCCCCACTAAAAATATTTTTTCAAATTTTAAATATTAGTCATCAACAAAATAACATTGATAAATATTTCAAGTCAATGACATGGTACCCAAAAAGAAGAAAGAAAGACATAGTATTTAGCTTTGTTAAAACTCCATTTTATCATACAAACAAAATTTTTATGAATTTTAATAAAAAAACATATTTTTAAAATAAATAAATAATTTTAAGTAAATATATTTTTGGTTCCTCATTTTACTTTGATTTCTATTTTCAGTCTCTTGTTAATTTTTTTTTTATTGTTTTTAGTCTCTCATAAATTATCTTGTTCTATTTTTAGTTCCTCATAACTTATTTTGTTTTGTTTTAAGTCTTTGCATTAATTTCAATTATTAAATGATGTCATAGTAAACAAAATTTGTGCTAGAAAAGTTTTTATTTAAATTTTTACATAGTTTTTAACTGTATTATATTTTTTGATAGATTAAAATTGTAAAAAATGTTAATAAAAATCAAATTTTCAAACACCAAATTTTCTAAAACTACAAAAAATGTTAAAAAATAAACATTTAAACAAACAGAAAATATGTAATAGTTAAAAGTTATCAAAAAATTAAATAAAAATATTTCTAAACACAGTTTATATTCACCACATCATTATTTAATAGTTAAAATTAATATTAGGAACTAAAAATATAACAAAATAATTTATGGGAGACTAAAAATAATAAAAAAAATTAGAGAGACTAAAACTAGAGCAAATAATTTATGATGTACTAAAAATAATAAAAAAATTTATAAAATACTAAAAATGAAAATAAAGATAAAATTAGAAATTAAAAATATAATTTATCCAATAATTTTTGTTGTAAGCCAAATTCGGGTTAAACATAAAGACACTAGAATAAGTTTCTTAAATGGTGTCAAGAGCCATGAATATTAGATTTCGTTTTATTTTATTCATATCACATGTATGATGTAACAATATTTTAATAAAAACAAAATTATTCAAGTTGAATAAGATTATTATAAATAATAAAATTCTTTTACTAAATATGTAAGATAGTTAAATATCTTAAAATTTATATTTAAGATTATTAATTAAATTAAAACAACTTCATACTAAATTATTCAAGATTTTAGTGATAATGAATGTCTAGTTTAACAAATAATCATTTCTTCTTTATTATTTTGAAAATATTTTTAAAAGTTAAATAGTTATTTTCTTTGAAAAAATGCTTGACCAGGGTTTAATCCAATAAAGAAGAATATTAATAATATGATTTTTTAAATATATATCCCTTTTAATATTTATAATTGATATGAGTTTAATTATTATATATTATTAATATAAAATTTTTATATAGTCAATAAATCACATAGTATGTGTGGCGTTTAAAATAATTAAGATAAAATTTAAAACTTTTAAAAATATAATGTTTTATAATTAATTGATGATATAAAAAATTATATTATTAATGCATATAATTAAATTTAATTTTTATTATTAGCAAAAAAGTACTTGAGATTTAGTGATTTACAAAATAATATAAATTTTACTCTCGATTTAATGAGTATCATCCATTAGTTGATATTAAATACTGTAAAAACATTTTTGCAATATATTGATCATATTTTCTAAATTAAAAAATTAATTTAATCACTTATCAATTTTTTTTGTTAAATCAAAAATATAAAATTATAGATATAAATTTAAATTAATGATAACTGGTTACATATAAATTTTATTCAATATATATTTGTCAATTGAGACTTTCTAATTACATATTTTTAGACTTTTTTTTGTTACAATAAATTTTTAGAAAGTTACATAAACTCTTAACATATAACATGCGGGATTAAAATAATATTCATACTGGAAAGTTTTTGAAAATAAATACTTAATCATTAACCACTATTCATGCAATATTCTTTAAAACACAAAAAAAAATACTAGTATTAAATATAAATAAAAATACAAATATTAATATATGTGCTTTTGCTAATAAAAAATATAAATAATTACAGAAGTTAGATTAGTATCTCTAGTAATTGTTGGATAAAGAGGAGAAAAATTTAATAAATAAAAATAAAAAATGAATAAAATATATAAAAATAAAATAAAAATTAAAAGTATTTAATTGAAAAATAAATAAATAATGAAAAAAATAGATCATTCTTTATTAGTTTTAAAATTATTTTTTCTGTAAATCTCACCTACTATACATCACATATTATTTCTATCTACTAAAAATTATTTCCATCCTTTGAACTAAAATCAGGCGTAGAAGAATACTAAAATTTCAACTAACCAATTACCAAATCATGTAATTTTCAGTTTTTCACTTTACTTTGTGTTAAATAGATGGCGCGTGTAACAGCAGTGGAGTAATAATAGCAGTTTAGATTGGTACGGCGCATAGAGAAGTGTGGTTTGCGTAACGGAACGGTAAGTTAACGGAACCGTGACGAGAAGTGAGTCAGCGTTAGTACCCATCCCTTTCTATGTCTACTTCGAAGCAGGCAACAGGGTTGGCTCCAGTTACCCCGGCAGTGGCACTTTTGTTGTTTTCTTTTCGTTTTTGTTGTTTCTTATACTTGCCACCAAAATCTCTTTTATTTTAAAATATGTTTTTTTTTCTTTTTTTATTTTAATTTTTAATTCTTCATAATTATTTTTTATTTATTTTTAATCATTTATCAATTATTTTATTTTAGTTTTAATCACTGATATTAATTTAACTATTAAATGAGGATATAGTTAACGAATTTTGTGTTTAAAAATTTTTTTATTTAAATTTTATATAATTTTTAATTGTTACAAATTTTGTTACTAACTAAAACCATTAAAATTTTTATAAAATAATAAAAATTCTGAACATCAAATTTTATAAAATTACAAAAAAAATATCATCAAAATAAACATTTAGTCTATCAGAAATTTTTTTAGTGATTAAAGGTTATTAGAAACTTAATTATAAAAATTTTATATACAGTTTATGTTTTTTATATCATTACCTAACGGTTAAAATTAATGTTAATAACTAAATAAGATCGAATAATTTATGAAAAACTAAAAATAATAAAAAAGTTATAAAAAATTAAAAAAAAAGAGATAAAAAATATATTATATCCTTTTTTAATAATATATACCTATATTATAAATTTAAGTGAATAAAAATATTTTTAGAAATTATTCTTTTAGATTATATATTTAATTATTTTTGTCAAAAAGATAGTTAGTCTTGTTTTTGTTTTTAAATATTATTATTTAAAAATAGGTTAAAATATGTTTTTCGTCGTTATAAAAGTTTAAAAATTTGGATTTAGTCCCTACAAAAAAATCTATTTGTTTTTTGTCCTTTTAAATTCATAATGTTTGAAAGATTGACCTAGAGTTGGATATGGATAAATTTTAGCCTACATGTATGTTGAGTTTTCACATCATCATTTCTATTAGGCAACTGGATGTTGACACATGTTTAGTTTTCATTAGTTTTCTTGAGAACGTACAATGAGTACCACCTAGCCATCATTTTGAGTGTTATTTTGGTTGTTGTTTTAGTGTAATTGTGAATTGAAAGAGACTTGAAAATTTCCTATTTAATTTATGCTAACATAATAGAAAGTTTGGAGACTCGAGAAAGTTCCATATAAGACACTTGAAGTTAGTTATCGTGGTGGTCCCTAAGCACTTGAAGTTGGTTCTTGTGGTGGTCCCTAAGCACTTAAAGTTGGTTCTCATGGTGGTCCCAATCACAAAGGTAATTTGATATGTTGACTTTGACAATTCGTTTAGGTCTAGGTTTTAGTTTTGGGCTTTGGGTCACAACAATAGTGGGTTGGACAAATTAGAGTGGGATTGTAGTTCGAAGTGGGTTAGGATTTATGTAAGTTTGAGGTGGGTTAGGGTTGATGCGAGTTTGAGGTGCGACAGGGTTTCTACTCGTTCAAAATGGATTAGGGTTTATGTGGGGTTGAATTTGGAGAAGGTTTGTTTAAGGACGAATTAAAGTAAGATTTTCTTGGTTCAAAATTAATTTTTCTATTTACTTTGCCTTTGCTTTTTTGTTTCTATTTTTTGTTGTGGGCTTGGGTTTGATGATAGTTTTTCTATTGCAAATTGACCTTATAAGTTTGTTAAATAAGGATGGTGTTTTCTATTGCAATTCACTTAATGGGGGCATGCGTATATAAACCAACACTACACTGTGAGGGTATAGAGGAACATGTTTATCATAATCTTGATATTGACACATAGTCTTACATTGAAGTTGGAGGCTTATGCAAGACCTTAGTTATCTTGTGATTGATAGGCTTAAAATGTGGTGGAAAAGGGTTTATGCTAATTTTGAGTCCTTAAGGGAGTTGATAATGGATCAAGATGCACTGGATTTGGCAAACTATGCTTTGAGCCATAAGTGTGAAGTTGATATTTATGTGGAGAATGGTATATGTGAATGTGAAGAAGTTAGTGAAGTTGAGTTAATACAAGATACACTAATAGTCCCTAATTCTACCAATTGCAATGTTGTTGATAATGAACTGATGAAATGTCAAGATGTTGTACAAATGAATTTTAATGATTTTGATCTTTATTTCAACTATAGTGTAGATGATGTTTTTCACTAATACTTTGATATGGTTGATTTGGAAGATGATGAGTCATTTGTAAAGCAAAAGGACCCTAAATTGAAATAGAAAGCAAAGAAGAAAGTGGATGATGATATTGAACCTAACCTACCACATGTGGAGACCCATCCAAATATTAGGGAAATGCATTATTTGGATAATGGTTATAAGACTAAAAGGTTGTACATTGATGTTGAATCATAAGATGAAACTACAAAGCCTAGAAAAAAAATATACAATGTTCAAGAAAGAGAACATGTGTGAGGCTTTCAAATGGAAATTAGAAATGTAATTTACCTCTTTGCAAGATTTCAAAGAAGGCATAATGGAGTATTCTATGTTGAATAGTTATCAAGTGAAATTTACCAAAAATGATTACACATGGGTTAAGGTGGTGTGCAAGACTAAGGAGTGTCCATTTAAAGCATATGTATCCAAAGTGGGAAAAGCATCTACATTTCAGTTGAAAACATTAGAACTGAAGCACACATGTGTTAGAGTATTTTATAACAAAAATGCTAAAGCAAAATGGGTTGCAAAGGTGCTACCTGACAAGTTTAGAACAAGTGAAAAGTTCACATTGACACAAATAATTCAAGATATTAAGTGCACTTATGTTGTTAAAATAACAAGATCTTATGCAATTGTTTCCAAGAAAATAGCATTGGAACAAATTGAAAGTGATGCAATGAAACAATATTCATTACTTAGGAAATACAATGAGAAAGTCAAATCCCAAAATGAACGTAACACATTCAAGACTGGGGTAAACAAACCTTTCAAATACACAAGTGATCAAAATTTAATTTATGTACAACAATTTTTCAAACTTGAAGTTGTATTGTAGGTGTTTGATTAATTTAATGAAAAAAATATCATTTGTTTTAACATTATTATTGACCATTAGATTCAATATGAACTCAACCATTTCTACATGGGGACATAATTTTAATGGAAAAATTAAATTGAATTAATCTTTTTATGGAAAAATTAAATTGAAATTATCATTAACACATTTGTTAAGTTGTTACAACATATGCACTAATAATACCCTGACAATAATCCTCTTACATTAACTCACTAACACTTAAAATTGATATTTCAAAAGAAAAATCAGAAACATAGCCCCTAACATTAACCAACTCATGACCATAACACCCATCAATAAATGTAAGTTTCTTCTTTCAAGAGCAACTTCCTTTTACAATTTTTTAATCTTTTTTTCAGCCTCTTCCAATTATTGCAAATGATGATCATGCTTTATTTGTTACTCATTCCTTTGTAATGTGTCTTCCCTTTGCATCAACAATAGCTTGGCTTTCATCAACAATGGCTTGTCTTCTATTAACAATGGCTTGGTTCTTGCCTTCAACATTGACCTCACCATCAACCCACTCAAACAAGTTACAAGTATTTGGTCTCTACATCCATAAATAAAATTGAATCAATAATTGAAGCAATCACAACAAAAAATTACAATAAAACTTATTTCCTAATTTTGACATCTACTGAAACGTCCTCCAAGTTTAGGTAAGCTTCGTGATGTTAATAACAACATTGATTCTCCATATAGACACTTTCTTAGACCTATTGAAGATAACAATGTCGACAATGTTTTTGGTCTTTGACTTGTGACGAGCTTCAAAGTTTTTAAATCTCTCCATTTACACCAACGACAACAGAAAGAAGCACCACCATAGGAAGAATGAAATAAGCAACAAAAACTCACCAAACAATCACATTTAAAGGGCTTTTTCCTCCTAAAAAATAACAATAATTATGTTAAAAAAATATCACACATGTCTACTCATTTAGGAGACTATTAGACAACATGTAGGCTTAGATTTATCCATACCTAACTTCAGATCAAATTTTCACACATTATAAATTTAGGAGAACAAAAAATTACAAAAAAAATTTACAAGGATTAAATCCAAAAATTTTATATTTTATAAAGACAAAAAACATATTTCATCCTTAAATTTATTATAACTTAATATTAAATAAAATCTATATATTTAGATAAAGAAGTTTTATAGATTTATTATAGTATTAGTCAATTCTAATTTAATATACGTGTTAAATATTTTGATACCTCATAATATCATATCAATAAATATTATAATTTTTAATTTAAATATTTTATTTTATTTTTTATTTTTCATTTTAAAAGTCCTTTTGCTTTAATTTATTATAATTTAATTTAAAGTTTTATTATGACTAATATTAAATTATAGTATGTTATTATATTTAATTTATTTTTATAAAATGTACTTAAATTTAAGAATATATGTATAATATAAAGAGAAACACTTATTAATTTTTTTTTACAAATAAGAGAGTTATATATAAAGATATGAAAGATAAAATAAATAATATGATAAAGAGAAATAATATAATAAATAAATTATAAATTATAAAATATAAAATATTATAAAAAAGTGTGTAAGAATAATATAACTTTTATTTTTTTTTTCCTGATGCTTCAAACTTTAATCTGAAAATTGGTGATAATTACGAACCTTGCTATTAATCTCTGTGGTCCAACAATGCACGTCAATGACGTCATCATGAACCTTTTATAGTACGGGTCCAGCTTCCTTTTCTTATCTCTCTCTCTCTTCGTCCTTTTTCTTTTGTTTCAGGTTTTAGGAAGAAATTTTCCAACCAGAAAAAAAAATATGTTTAGCAAAACTTAGTTTAGTGGTCCACCTCCACTTTTATGAAAACCCTAGCAGATGGAAATAATATTAATAGTATATTTTTATAAAATAAAATTTATCAAAAGATTAATATAGTGGTAAGAATATTATTGTAAATTTTATTCAAAGTAATATTTTTTTCTAGATAAACTAATGGCTCATAAAATATTGATAATTATTTCTGTTCTTATAACCTAACATCTCTTAAGAAAAATTGAATAATGTCTTTAATCTAATAAGCTTTGGGTTCAAAATCTGTTTGTTGCATAAGTATAGTCTGCATGATAACTTGTTGGATGCTTCTAGCATGTGAATTGGATGTATGCAAGTCTTATTATTTGTCAAATGGTAGGCATTGTGAATATTTTGGGTAAAAATGTAATTGCAAAAGACGTTTAGGATGACAATCTGGAGGTTTGATAAATTTGTAACTTTTTCTTCAGTAGGTTTAGGTTCTTAAATAGTTAACATTGTCATTAATCTCCTAGGCATCCTTGACTGTTACAAGTAGATTCTTAGCACTTTTTTATAGAGAAAGGAGAACAACATTTTAAAATATAAGAAAATTATATAATGTTTATAAAAAGAAATAAAAGATTAAAATTAAATTTGACAATTTTTTTTTTAATTTAATTCAAAAAATATTAAATTAAAAATAAAAATACTAAATATATTTTTGATTCGTCTAAAATTTAATTATTTAAAATTTCAATTTTAATCTCTTTAATAATTTCTTTTGTCTATTTTTGATAATTTTTATTTTGAAATGCTCCATTTTCAGTTTTTCAAATGCTATTTAAATCATTCTTTTTATAAAGTGTTATTTAAATAACTTAGATAACCAAAAGTTATGTATTTCAAAATCAAAAAGTTTTAAAAATTATCTAGTAAAAAACAAGTTTTATAGCCACATAAGATGAAAACAAGAACTACTCGTTACAATTTCATTAGTTAGACAAATATTATAATTAATTCAATGGTCTTTGTAATTAATACATTTAATAATTCAGAAAAAGCTATTTCAAATATATTAATCCACAATTAAATAATCGATCAATTTCTCACTTGCATAATAACATTTATCAAATATTATAGTTACGGAATTATCATAACTAGTATATATGAATTATGATCAATGCATATGGCCCTAGTCCAAGAAATAAAAGTCTTACACTAAAAAAGATAATTAAAAAAA
>JAMLFT010002766.1:0-24169 GCA_026544285.1 Pachyrhizus erosus | reverse complement strand
ATATTTATATGTGTGTGTGTGTGTGTTTGATTGAAAAATGTGATAATAAACAAAGAAAATTACAAATAAATTTATCTGGTTTTTAGAATAGTTAAAATTTGAAAAATATTAATTATATAATAATATATGTAAATAAGTAAAAAGGGAAAATAAATCAGAAAAGGTAGTTAGGAGTCGAACCCAAGTCCATGAGGAAAGGTAAAAAAACACGTTATCATTTGTACTACTAATCCAATGTGATATAAGGTACGCATTTGATATATATACTATAATAATAAGGAGAAAAAATAAAATAGGAAGTAAAATGGAAAAAGATGTAGAAGCTAGGCTCGAACTGACACACTTGAGGAAAGGGAGAGAAGGCAACGTGCTGAACCACTAGACCACTAGGCCCATCCCCATTTAATATAGAAAACAAATTGCATTTAAGCTATCCTTTCTAAAAATCAGAAGAAATAAAAGGAATGAAACAAAAGGCGCCTCAAGAAGGCTAGCAAGGGAGGGATTTCATGCTTGGTACTAAGCGTCTTAATCCCTTAGGCAAGTTGCTTCTGGTGAAAACTTCACATTTTAAAATATATTTAATATATGTTAAGAATATATAAACTGTCATGGAAGCAACTGATGAACCTATTTCTTCCTCGAGCCTCCTTTACCTGCAACTAGCCTTCCTAGTAGCTTGCTACCCTACGAACTGTGCAATCACCTTCGCCTGTATCATACGAATAAAATAAACAAAAAATGGGGCAGAAGAACGTTATATAAACAAAATGATTTGTGAAAAAAGAAGACACAAAATCGAGAGAAGAAATCACGAAATTCTCCATTAGCATTGAGTATAACCTTCCTTTTTCTTCACAAACCAATTTGAAAGTGAGGCAGCTACCTTCTTATTCCAAAATTGACAAAAAAAAAAAAATAGAGGAGGAGATGCAGAAACTGGGCTTTGCCAAAAAACTTATTTTAGCTCGCTAGAAAATCAAAAACTAGGTAAGAAGAGTCTTTATTCTTTGATTTTTTTTTGTCAATCCATTTTTGAAGATGATTATTAGATATTGAAGCTTTGAATTAATGGGAACGACAATGAATGGTTGGATCCAAATTTTCAATTTCTCCTTTGTCAGCCATGACTATCAATATGTTAATTCATATAATAAGCAATTTTCATTAAAGAATTCAAATTGAATTTCGATTAGTTATAGAAATTATGGTTACTGGCTGAACAAATTGAGCAATTGCATTGTTTTGTGATGTATTGTAAGTATTTGAATAAGTGTTGAGAATGTAAATTTGAATTTTGCTTATCTATGTTGAGTTAATAACTGACAAATCAAAAGTCAGGTTGCTAGGTATAGGAAGAAGAGAAAAGATTTAGGAATAAAGAAGAAGAAAAGAAGTAAGGGAGAAGAAGAATAAGTGGCAAAGAGAGAGAGAAAAAAAGAGAGAGGGGGAGAGAGAAAGGAGAAAGAAAGAGAGAGAAAGGAAAAGGAGAGAGAAGGAAAGAAAGAGAAGAGAGAGAGAGAAGAGGGAGAAAGAAAGGAGAAAGAGAGAGATAGAAAGATAAAGAGGGAGAAAGAGAGAGATGAAAAAAATAGGGAGAGGAAAAAGAGAAATAAGAAAGAAAGAAAATAATAACAACAATAATAATAGAAATAATAAATATTATAATAATAAAGGAAACAGGAAAAATTGTCAATATTAGGTAATATATAAATTTTTACTCTATTTTACTCAAATTCTTGTATCTAATTATTTCTATTTCTTTCACTTAATACATTATTATAAATACTCTACATAATTCAAGTGATTGAGGATGAAGTCTACATGAAAAGAGAAAAGAACTCATTACTCTTTTCTTAGTTACTATTGATTATTATTATTTGTTATAGAGTAGGAATGACATATAAGGTTATTAGGACAAATTATTTGCCTCTACTAAAGAAATTGTGTGCTATAAATGATGTCTATCTCTTGAAGATAGAACTTGTGCAAATAACCCTAAGATTGAAAGTATTGCATGGGTTGACTACAGAAGATATTTGAGGAATGTACGCAAGTTCGATTGAGTCCTTGGGGGTGAATAAAGTGTCAAGTTGTGAGCAGCTCTAATACAAAGGACTCACATAACTCGCTTGACGTTCCCGACAAAGCAAAGCATTGCCATGATTGGTTGAGAATATCCGAATCAATGTGTCAAATACGGTATATACTCTCGATCGTCACCCAAAAATGCAAAATAAGGTAATATTATGACGTATTGTGTAAGTCTTCTTGGAGATAGAAATGGAGGCAACAAGGGACCCTATTACGATTAGCAATCATAAGGAGGCACAATACAGTGAGATGAAAATATGCGATAATAAATAGTTGTTCCTATAATTGTATGTGTGATTAAGAATAGATGACTCACTCCTACAACTTCACTTTTCAGATACCAATGACAAACGAGTTTTGTCCCTTGTTTCATCTAATGATCATACCTCTAAAAGGGAGATAGACACATGATCCCCTATTTGAAGATGATCCATTTACAGGTTATGTGAGATTTACCTTCTTATCCCCAAACATCATACCTCATGGTCAATACTCACATATAGACCTACCTATCATTATGACTTAGACCTTGCCGCCTAGATATGCATGAATTCCACTTAATGTGCCAACAGCCCCTAGACGTACTTAATCCCCACCAAATCCAATCTCACCTGCAAACTTAACTCCTAATGAAACTCACAACCAATAAGGAAGAGAAGGAACGTCAAAAAAGGAGGATCCCTCAAAATATTCTGATTAAACTCTATGAATCTACTAGTTAAGTTTTGAACAAATATTGCTTGTATATTTTTGTTAGTCAGTAAAACAAGGAAAGAAATATTTTGTATATGTTCATTATATGTATATGTTAAAAACTACAATGTTACTTTTTGTCTAACTAACTGTTCTTCCTAATGTAAATTGTTAATGTATGATGCATGTTTGGTATTGAGGAGAATATTGACTTGATTTTGAAAAATACATAACCTTTTGTTTTTAGATTCTTAATGGCAAAAATTTTGTTAAATGAAATTGTTTTCTAATTTAGGATAACTTCAAAATAATTTGAGAATATACAAATAGTGTTATATAAGGTCTCCCTTTAAGGTTTGATAATCCAAAACAAGCTCTTAAGTTAAATTACTATAATTAAGAATTAACACATCTTTAATCCTTACTAATACATATATAATAGAGTTTAATAAACACAATAAATATGAAAAATAGAAAATCATGTTCAATTGTTATGAAATTGAACAATATAGTTGTTCATCACATATTATTCTTAGTAAAAATTTTCCATAATTTATTTCTAACAATTAATATGATTTTCGAGTTAATTTCAATTACTCCCTATTCTCTATTTTTGAATTCTCAAAAATACTAAAAATACTTAATCATATCCAATTGTCCTAATATTTTACAAAGGTTATCGTTTATGTCTTAGTATGTCATATGAATTTTTCTAAGTCCAATTAATGTTTTTACTCCCATTTTCCATTTTCTTAATACTGGTTTTCTATAACAGGACATTCAAATTTCCAATTTTAATAAATATTAAATAGTTTTAAAAAATCATAACTTAATCATATCTAATTGTCCTAATATTTTACAAAGGTTATCCCTTATGTCTTAGTATGTCATATGAATTTTTCTAAGTCCAATTAATGTTTTTACCCCTAGTTTCCATTTTCTTAATACTGGTTTTCCATAATAGGACATTCAAATTTCTAATTTTAATAAATATTAAATAGTTTTAAAAAATCATAATAAAACTACCATTATGTCTAAAAGGAATTACAAGCTCAAACTAATGTAACTATTTTATAACATTTAATTTATCTCTAGGTTAAAATTATAGAAATTTAATAATACCTATTTTAAAAATAGTAAAACCCAAAAATTAATTACAAAAAAAAAAAAATCATCCTCATATTTTAAAGATCATTGCCATACTTCAAGTTTTCCAAAATTCTACCAAAATAATTTTCTAGAATTTAATCAAACATCCCTAAAAGATAATTAGCTTTAAAATAGTAAATGATATAAAAAAATATGAAAAAATTACATATGAATCGAGAGATCCTAAAAACTTCATAAACACCATCTTCATACAAAGAATCAACTTGTAGGTATTTTTAAAAATTCCAAATATAATAATAATTCTCAATCACTCATTACTTGTTATCTCTCTTATAACAATTTTACCAAAACAACATGAAAATCCATGATCAAATAGAGCCATAAGCACATAAAAATCATGAAAGTAACATCAACCAAGGCTAAGGCAAGGACCTTTCATACTCCTTTGATTCTTGCTTCAAACACTTGATTAAGGTTGTTGATAAGAAACTTGATAAATCTTTAACATAATAATTTGATTTGAGACAATTATAATGGTTGGATGTTCTAGAAATTTAAGAAAATATTTTAGAAATGAAGAGTATAAAAATTAGAGTAGATAAGAATGAAAAGTCTCTCATAATTTTCCATTTAAGACACAAACTCCCCTTAACCTAGCAATTTTGAGCGCTTCACTCTTAGGTCTAAGTGTTTCTAATTTTGTTTAAATTGAGTCCATACGAAACTCAATTAAATTAGGTCTAGATTTGTCTTAATTTTTGTGTCATTTTTATCAATAAAATTTATTTAGCAAATATCCAAATTTAGCTTTTTACCAAAATAGTGAATTCACTTAGCCAAAAAACATGGCTTAGCCAAGTTTTACTGAGTCAAACAGTATGGCTAAGCAAATCCTTCTTGGAGACATTTTTTTTTTTTTTGAAAAATTAAGCTCTAAAAGAGTCTTTTCATCTTCTAATTTCCATCTTCTATAAAAAGTAGACAAAATATTAAAATGCAACCAATAAAACATACTAAATAGTTATAAACTAATTATTAAAAAAACTAAAATAAATTGAGTTTAAACATAACTCTAATTAAGGAGAAAAATAAGATTATTATCTTAAAATTTATCCAACAATTAAGTATTTAAGATAATTATCAACAATATTATATCTCATTAACCAATGTATAGAAGACATTAATTAAAGAATTAGTAATAGACAATTTTGATTAAACTTTATTACAAAAATAGAATAAGATAGCACATCTTAATCAATGTGTTAGTATTTTATGTACATTTTTTTTTTCTAGGTCATTATAATATTAATGTAAAGTATTTACATTAATAATTGTATTTTTTATTTATAATATTTAAATTGAATTCTTGCTTAAGATTGATATTGAAAGTATTTTTTTTGTTTCAAAATAAGTATTGTTCTAAATTTTTTATATTGGATTAAGAAAATTAATAAATAAATAAGAAAATAAAAATTTTACACAATTAACTTTATTATTATTAATTTATTTATAATTTATGTTACACGTTATTATTATTATTATTATTAGAGATATAAATTAAAATAGATAATTATTATTATATTAAAAAGTAAAAATATCATTTATTTTAGGATAAAATATGGTTTTACTTTCTCATTTTATCACAATTTATATTTTTAGTTATTTATAATTTTTTTTAATTTTTAATCATTTATAAATTATTCTATTTTATTTTTAGTCTTTAATATTGACCTTAACTATTAAATAATAACATATTAAACATGATTTGTATTTAAAAGTTTTTTTGTTTAAATTTTTACACAATTTTTAATTATCCTAAATTTTTCAATTGACTAAAATGATCAGAAATATTAAAAAAAACCAAAAATTCAAATAGAAAATTTTCTAATATCACTAGAAATGTTACAAAATTTAACATTTCAACTGCAAAAAATTTATAACAATTAAAATCTATTAAAAAACTTTATCAAAACATTTTTTACACACAATTTATATTTATTACATAATTACTTAATAAATAAAATTAATGTTATAGAGTAAAAATAAAATAAAATAATTTATTAAGAATTAAAAATAATAAAAAATTAAAAAAAAAACATATTTTATCTTTTGTTTAAAACAAATTTTATGAGTACAAAATTTGTTTTTATTATAATAAAAAAATATGAGGTAACAATGAGGGGCATATTTTTTTAAGTGAGATGAAGATGACATTGGTCAATCAATCTTGCTTTCTGGGTTTCAGATTCAGTTGGAGTCAATTAACAGTACCTCCGAAACAGAACCATGTCCTGTGACTGTGATTTCCTTCCTGAAAACACCATTGTTGTGCGTCCTCTCTCTATTCCACTACGTCTACCCTTTTCATTTTTGAACCTTAAAAATGGAATCTTAGTTTCTTTGTGTGTGTGTGTGTGTAGGTGGGGTGTGGGGCGGTGTCGGTGGATTTCTTAGCTACCGTTGCAGCTTATCCAAAGCCAGATGATAAAATCAGAAGCACTTCCTTCAAGGTCTTTTCACCTATCTATCTAATATCTATCATCACATCTTGTCATGATAATGAATAATAATAACACTTCTTTCTTTCTCTGTTTGGAGTTGAAAATGTGCATTGTTTGTTTTCTACTTTTCTTTGCTTAGGTTCAAGGAGGTGGCAATACTGGTAATGCCTTAACCTGTGCCTCTCGCTTAGGCCTCAAACCAAGAATCATCTCCAAGGTTTCTATCTAACACACACACACAGTGTGCATGTCTTTTTTTCTCCATTCTTTTTTTTCATGCTGTTTCATTTCCATAAGGTTGCAGATGACACTCAAGGCAGGGATATATTACACGAGCTAGAGGTTGATGGGGTAGATACATCCTTTATGGCTGTAATTTTCTCACACTTTCAATCTTCTCTTTTTCTTTTTTCACATTCTGGTGATTGGTGGACCAATATGATTGTGTGTTTGACTGTTTGACTTTGACATATGACTTTTTGAGTGTAGATGTTGATTTATTGAACATGTCTTAACCTGTGACTACTTTTTGAGTTTAGACCATCTGTTCACTCAATAATAAGGAATTTATTGAAAAGAGTGTGTTGTTAGCATATTTCTTGTGTGTATTTGGATTTATTTGCATTGTAGTATTTGATATCTTTGCTACAACAGCCACTCTGTGATCTGAATTTATTTTTTTCACTCATTCACGTGGTCAGCAATAGCATCTCAAAATCATTAGATGAAGAATAGATGACTCATATTTTAGCTCACAATCTTGGACTTCAAATACATTCGAGATGAACTGTTCAGTTTTCATCCAACAGTTATAATGTGCTGATTGTATGAATGTATAGAAAGGCTGACTGCACCAAATCTGGTTCCCTCTATGATCTGCTACACCAATATAGCCTGTTTTTGAGCTTACCGTACTGTGCTACTATTTAGAATTGACTACTATGTCTATGTGTGATCTTGAAGTTTTAGACAAGCTGTAGTATGATTTAAGTTTGCAATTAAAAGTTAAAACCTTAGTATATGGGAATCTATACTTCCATGTTCGAACTTTACTTATTTTCATGTATATAATAGTGTTATTGCTGCTGTTATTGTGATATTTATTTATTGTGCTTGCTATTTCTTGCAGGTCTCTCAGGAAGGCACTTCACCATTTACATATATCATTGTGGACAGTCAAACGTAATGACCATTGACTTATTCTTCCTTTTATTTGCATAGCTCCCCCTCCCAAAAAGAAATTGTAATGAAATACAAGCGTTGATGTCCATATTTTTATTTGTAATATGAAAATCACTTAACATGTGATTCATGCTCTAGTTGTTTCATTGAAGTCCTTTTAGTCCTTGCTTTTACTATTTTTTTTTTCCTTTCCTTTTCAATATTCGGTGATAATTTGATCTATAATACTGTTAGTTCTTTACTCTCCCCTGTGGGAAGTTTGATTCATTATCCGTGTCCCATAGACATATGGCTACATCATCTTTACTTTCTCCATTGAGTAATATAGTTATCCAAATTTCAGAAGGAAAAGAGGCACGAGTCAGGTGGATCTGATTGAGATTCTGGTCACTGGCACCTGTTTCGTGTTAAACATAAAATAGGGGATTCTGCAGTATAATTTAATGAAAAATGAAATGAATTGAAGTTGCAAATTTTACATATATTTCTCAATTCTTTTTTCTCCTTTTTCTTCTGTTTATCAACTTTAGATACCTGAGATTGTGTTGTTTTACCCAGCAATCATTGCATGCATGAAAAGGAAAAATAGAGCATCTGTAGTAAGAATAAAACAACAGTGTTCTATCATGATTCACTTTAGTAAGATCTTCAACTGTTATTGTGGCTGCTGCAAATTATATTTATAACTTGATTAATTTATATTCTAAATTTTCAGTAAGTCCCGTACTTGTATACATACCCCGGGATTTCCTCCAATGAAGCCAGATGATCTTTCTGAGTCAAGTTTGCTAACTGCATTGAATGGAGCAAGAATTGTTTATTTTGATGGGAGATTGCATGAAACTGCTTCAGTTGTTGCACATGAGGTTATTACTTTTATAGTTTATTGCTTTCATAAACTGAATTTACCTCAGTTGTTTATATAGAGCTTCCTTTATATTCATGTTTTGTCTTTTATTTGTATTGTATTCTGAAATATCCACTTAGTGTCTTTTAGTTTATTTTCTTCTTCTGGTAAAAAAGGTTGAGAATGGAAGAAGAGAGCATCATCTGATGGGAAGTAAACAAAATCTCATATTTTCCAGTACAGGCAGTTAAGCAGAATATACCTATCTTAATGGATGCAGAAAGGCTGAGAGAAGGGTTGGATGATCTCATTAAATTAGCTGATTATGTCGTGTGCTCTACACAGTTTCCACAGGCATGTGCATTGTGTTCTCTGGAGTGATATATTGTAAGAATGTGTAATATAGAGTTCTCCCATGAACCTTGTTTTTGATTTTCAGAAATGAGTTGATTATCAGTAACTGTGTTTTTTGCTGAGTAAAATATTAACTCACTCTTATCATCAGAAGAAAAGACTTTCTCATTTAAGTGGCCTGGAAATTGAATTGTTTATACTTGTAGATATGTTTTTGCATGAGCTGTGTTTTCTTTAATTGTATTTTTTCCTGTAAGCTCCATTGTATGCATGTGATATACCTATCTCTTCTGACAGGCATGGACAGAGGCATCAACAGTTCCTAAAGCACTTGTTTGTATGCTTTTAAGATTGCCCAACATCCAATTTGTGATTGTAACTTTGGGAAAAGATGGTTGCATAATGCTAGAGAAATGTGTTAATGGTACCCTTTTAATTTTGTTGGGGTGGGGGGGGGAGGGGATCGTATGCTTTCTATGTTGTAGTTGCTTTTTAATTTAAACAGGTCCTCACTTATTATGTTTTTTCTGACAGAGGATCCTTCCACTGAAGAAGTGGATATCGATAAACTACTGGAATTCCTGGAGATGAGAAAGAATCGAAGCACACAAATCCCAACCTGCATATCATCAGTATTCACAATGAAACTCTAAGCACTTTTTCTCTGCTGTGCTATTACTGAAACAAATTTACCTGTATTTTCTTTGGACAGTAATGAGCACATTGGTGTCTCAGGCCCTTCAGCACGGGCACACTTTTTTTTTTGTAATGAACTATTATAGCTCATCATTTATTTCTTTATGGTACTAAAAAGAAAATCCAAGTTATTTTTGGTTAAGACTTAAGATGCAAAGGCTAGATGATCTGGCAAACTTGGGAAGACATTCAAGGGATACCAGTAAACCTTTGCATAAAAGTTGGCCTCTTTGAACATTCCTGCTTTGATTGCCAAAATTTGACATGTTCTCTGAAACATTTGAACAGCCTAGGAAATCGTTTTTGAAAAATGAAAACATCATATGTAAGCTTAAGGCAATCCTTTAGCAAACTAGCACTTATTTTTCCCTGTTATGGTCTTTGATGTAATAATCCAATCAGTTACAATTACAACTGTTTGACTTAATTGTATAAATTATTTTTCTAAGCCAAATAGTCAACTACCTAAACTGATGAATGAGTTTATGCTCTAGACCAAATACTTTTTCTGGGTATTAGTTGTGATATTGTCGATCACTCGCATCTCTGAAATTATGTAATGGATTGTTAACATTATATGCCGATTTGCTTTTGATAAACTTTTTTTTATTTATATAAACATTATATGCCTATTTGCTTTTGATAAACTTTTTTTATTTATATCCTTCTTTTCTCTTGAATTCCAGTCCGTGATAAAATTGCATGCAGAAGGTATAGGAACAGTTTGTGGCAGGTTATACATTGGAACAGCTGAGAACATACCACCATCAGAGCTTCTCGATACAACGGGTGCTGGTGATGCATTTATTGGAGCCGTTCTCTACGGTAATTTGCCACATTTGTTATATATTTTTTCCTTATGGCCTTCAAAGGGACACACGTAAACTTTATATTTGCCATTCTTGCTAACTCATCTATTTTTTTATAGTAACTTGTTGATCATCATTAAGGTTTTCTGGCTGTAAAGGGTTGGTTTAGCAACAAATGGGCTGTTCACCTTTGGTCAAGCATATATATGGACGTAGTGGTGTAGGCGTGTAGCCTAACTAGTTCCCATTTTTAATATTAAAAGTACAATAAGTTTTTCTGTTTTAGATAGATACGTACTCAATACCATGCCAGTCATTGTGGTTGCATTTGGGTTTTACTGTTGTTTTCTTATTGCCAATTGCTGTTCTCCAAATTCTCCATCACCTCCTCTCCAACATTTAATTATTTTATTTTCAAAGAGGTTTTACTTTTACCTGCAGCATGTTTAACTAGTATCATGTATGCTGTCTTTGATTGCTTTCAGCTATCTGTGCCAACTTCACGCAAGAGAAAATGCTTTGCTTTGCTGCTACTGTGGTAAGTAATGAGTAGTCTTGCACCAAGTAATAAATAATAGAAAATGATAGTGCTTGTCTATTTTGTAACTTTGGAAAATTTCAAGCCATTGAAGCTAACCTACTCTGGGAGGACGAGTTAACTTTGGTGCAAGAGGCTTATGCATTCATTTTTATGTTAACTGCAGGCAGCTTCCAAGTGCAGAGCTCTAGGAGCAAGAAGTGGTCTCCCTCACCGCACAGACCCATGCCTGGCATCCTTCATGCAGTAGAATACAAAACCAACTTTACCACTGAAGTGAGCTATGTAGTTTAGGATAGATTTTTTGGTTAGAGGAGGAAGTGATATAATATTGGACAATTCTTCTACGTCTTAGTTTCATCAAATGTCAGTTTAGAATGCAAAACCAACTTTAACACTGCTGGAAAAGCAACCCTTTCATTGATCGTCATTTGTCATACACTAGCCTCACTGATACAAGTGCCAAGATACCATTCCATTTTCACATAATTATTTCCCTAATGAAGCATATTGCCTCGAGTATACAACTTAATATCACTTTTCAAAGTTCCATTTTCACAAAATTCATGTCTTCATAAAAAAAAAACTCATCAAGGATTTTGAATATCACTTTTTGAAAGTCACATTAAACATTACCTTCATGAAAAAATTCATGTCTCGAGTATTTAACGTTGACTATAACTTTTGAAAGTTACATTAAACATTATCTTTAGATACATGGAAAAAGGAACGATTGAGCATTGTAAAAAAAAAAGAAGTTAATTTAATAATTAAAAAAACTTTTGCATGATACAATATTGAAATAAAAAAACTATAGATTGTAGAAAAGAAAAGTAAAAAAGAAAAAAATTAGATATTAAAGAAAAAAGAAAGTTAAATCGCCGTTGCCGGGGATCGAACCCGGGTCACCCGCGTGACAGGCGGGAATACTTACCACTATACTACAACGACCTTGTTGTTCGTTTTTTATTTATAATAATATTAGACTAATAGCAAAGCACATTTGTGAAGTCAAACGGAAACCATCTTCCTCACTCACTCACTCAATGGACGCAGTTTGGGCATCACAGTGAGTCACCTACTCACCAAACTCGAACTCGAACGGAACCGTTGTGATGGATTGCATGTCGAAGCTGTTCTGCGTAACCAATGGCTGCGTCCTCAGCCTCAACTCACCTCATCGCTTCCGTCACCGTTTCACCACCACAATCAAAATGTCCTCCGACGCGCTTCCTCCTCTTCCCGAAAACCGTACCGTAGTGCGTTTCTTCTTTAATCTTCGATCTCGATCTCTCTAAGGTTCGTTATTCTGATTTTGATATGTGACGCAGGTCGGATACGGGATGGCGGCCGTGGATTTCTTAGCTACTGTGGACGCATTTCCGAAACCCGACGAGAAGGTCCGAAGCAGTTCGCTGAAGGTTGAAGGAGGCGGCAATGCCGGCAACGCGCTCACCTGCGCTGCTCGGCTCGGCTTGAAGCCGAAGCTGATCTCCAAGGTTGCAGATGACGCGCACGGCTTCGCCATATTGAAGGAGTTAGAAGCCGATGGTGTAGATACTAGCTTCATTGTTGTAAGATTAATAATCTTCAACTTTTCTATCTTTGTTTGACATTTTAGGTGCTTCTTTTTGCTATTCCAAATTTGAATGTTTATTAGCAATTAGCAAGCAAGCAATACTGTTTTTCCTGTTCTATGTTTTTGTACCTACACTCGACATGTTATTTTCCGTTCAAAAAAACTAACACCATTATAATATAATGTTGTTATATTTTTCTTGTAAAATTGCCTGTTGATAAAGAATTGTGATGCTTAACTGTTTGCAATTCTGTTCTAATAATTTGTTCTCACGTATTGAATTGAAAGTTTACTGTTTTTTTTTTCCCATTTTTCAGCTATCCAAGGGTGGTAGCTCAACATTTTCTTATGTACTGGTGGACAACCAAACGTAAGAGTTTGTTTTGTATGTTTTGCCCCTTACTTCCTTCTGTGATTAAAATTAGAGTGGGTTTCTTAACAATATGAATAAATGAATAAACCTGCTGATTCAAGGATTAAAATGGCATATGATGATCAGGAGAAGTTTTTCAGAAATCAGCTTTGTGACCTTATGCATGAGCTCAATGGTATTTCAGCCAGTTCCCCCCTTATTCAATATGAAGTTATGCATAAAGGTGTATTGAGACTAAGGCTTCAATTGTTTTAAATTTTACCCATGCAAGTGCTGTCTAAGAAACTTTCTCTACTGCCCCGTGTGTAATGCATTCAATTCTTTTATCACATGATGACTGTTACAACAGACTATTGGTTTTGGAACTGCAGCCATAATCCTGGAAGTATATTTTTATTCACTAAACTTCTTCAATCCTATATTTTCATTTATGTTTTTTATTTTCGTAGAATTAGGTGTAATCCTTTTTGGCTAAGCTTCTGTATTTAAATAGAAATACGTGCTTAAATATACTTGATGTAATCTACCAAGGATTTCTGTAATTTAACTGAATCAACTAATTATGAAGTAATACTCCCAGAAAAACTCGCACAAGTATCTACACCCCTGGGGATCCTCCACTGATGCCAGATGACCTGCCCCAGTCAACATTGTTATCTGCATTTAATGGAGCAAGATTAGTTTATTTTGATGGAATGTTTCCCGAAACTGCTCTATTTGTTGCACAAGAGGTAATCATTATCCTACTTTTTTACAGTTTTTTCATGATTGCTGGACAACTTTTTAAGGCATGCATACTGGTAAATGATAAATTACTTTTAGTTATCATTTATCACTTTCAAATGTATTCAAGAAGACAAGGAATTTGGCAAAAAGCTTCCCCTTTTGGGGGTTTGGCTTGTCTTGTAAGTGAACTTCTGTTTAACCCAACTTGGAGAATGGAATAATAACATTGGGATGTAAAGAATACTTTATACACTTAACAAGTTTTGGAAGGAGTTGTTGCCAACACTTTGGCTTTGAAAAATCAGGCCTTTGTTTGTGCTTTTTTTAAACAAAAAAACTTGTTAAATTAATAGATATATTTAAAAAGATTATGATAATGATATAAATTTCAAGGAAAAAAAACAATAACCTCAAAATTAGTAGCTTTTGAAAACAAGCTCTAAAAGGAGTTGATTCATAGAATCATTTCCTTTTAAGCTCAAACAAATGGACCATACTCTTAGTAATTGAATTTTCAAATACAGGCAGCCCGCAATAATGTTCCTATTTTAGTTGAGGCAGAATCACCGAGGGAAGGGTTGGATGAGCTCTTGAAGCTAGCCGATTTTGTTATATGCTCTGCAAAGTTTCCACTGGTAATATCAATATTTGGGAACTTATAGCTTATCCTTAATCAACTTATCTTTTGGCCATACATGCATTTTGAATTAATTTGAACTATGTAAATTTGGATTCATTAGAATTTTAATAGTAGGACTTAATAGAAAATGTTTCTATTCTCAGCATCCAAAAAGGGAGATTTTTCTATTCAAAGTCCATAGTTTGAAAATACATTTCATGGTGTTTTCAGAATGTTCCTCTTTTCAACAGTCAGCTTCCCAAAAACAAAGCATTCAATATACATTTACTTTCAAACTCGTTTTTTTATGCCATGATTGTATTGGATTGCCTTTAAGGTAGGATGCTCCTCCAATAATGTCGGTGATGTGTCCATATGCATCTACTTATGCTTTTTGGTGTAGTTTATTTGGGATTTGTTTTGTATTTATGTGTCAGGCTTGGACTCAATCACCATCTATCCCAACTTCACTGGTTTCCATGCTTTTAAGATTGCCAAACATCAACTTTGTGATTGTGACTTTGGGTGAAGATGGTTGTCTAATGTTAGAAAGAAGTGCAAATGGTAAAGGCAATGTTCGCTGTTTCAATTTAACTTCTTGTTGGATAGCATAATGCTGTAAAGTGATTGATTTGTATTGCGCTTATTTCTTCAAGCAAATACAACTTACAAGCTCAATAATCTTTTTGGCAGAGGATGCTGACATAGAAGAAAGGGATGTAGATAGTTTCTTAGATTTCTTATATAAAGGGAAAGATGATAGCTTGGCTATCCCTACCTGTATATCATCGGTAAAAAATTGTTGAACCTATAACTTCTGTAAGTTTTATTTTAATGTGAAGCTATATTCTACACTTCTGCATTGAGTGTACAAATGTACTTTTTTTTTAGTAAAGTAAAAGTTTACTGAATTGGAGAGAAAAAAGATTATGAAGAGAAAGGAGAATCATGGATAGTATAAAAGTGTAATGCTTAATTCCATTACCTTACCATTGTGATTTTTCTGTTCAGCATATAAAATCATGCAAAAGCAAGCATGGCAATAGAACCATGTCCTTGTATATTAGAGTGTGTCTAACAAGTTACCTCTTTTGGTTTTTTTGCATGATATAAACTGTAAGGAATCACATCATTGATGGTTGAGATATCATACGAATGCTTTATACAATAGAGGTATTCTTGTCCAGTTTGGTTTTGCTGTAAATTGACATTTTCAATATAACAACAACAATCAAGCTTTAGCGTGCTAGGTGGAGTGAACTATATTAGTAAATGTGTATTAATTTAAAGCGATTAAATGCAAGATATTTTTATAATGTTAATATACCAAATTTGTTATTCAGTTTTGTATTTCACTTCATATAGATTATGTAGAAGTTAAATCTGTATTAATTAAAAAATGATGAATTGAAAGAACATTGAAAAGTAATAACTGAATATGGAACAAATACATCTGTGGATTATAATACGAATCTAATGTGACATAGTAAAAATGGAAAATTCTAATATAAGTTGGGGGACAGTAACAATGGTTTTCAGTACTGGATTTTGTATACAGTATATATAGACCATTAGACATAAATTAGTCCTATTCCATGTCTAACTGGTAATAGTGACAAACGTTAAAGATTATATACTTTTCCCCTCTTATCTTTACCGGTTGAGTTTCTCAGGCAGTGACCAAATTCAGAGCAAATGGAATAGGGACAATTTGTGGGAGATTCTATATTGGAACAGCAGAGAAAATACCAGACTCTGAGCTGATTGATACAACTGGTGCTGGGGATGCATTTATTGGAGCCATTTTGTATGGTAGGTGTAGTCACTGCTTAAAAGTGTTTTTTTTTTCCTGTCTAAGCTTCTTACTTGAGACTTCAACTGGGTTTTCTAGTTTACTTTTGTTCTTATATTTGAGACACCATATATGATAGAAACGTGGAAAGAAACAAAAACATCCCCATGAGGACGTGCAAGTGGTTAGTGCTCGGTCTCCTCCTTCCCCCTGGGGCTCCCAATATGGTCCATTCCAATGGTGGGCCGTCACCTGAACCCAAATTAATAAACAAAAAACGTTAATGCTAAATTCATTTTTCCTATTGGCAAACTTTTCTGGGTTTCCAATCACGTCAATCAATTAATCTAGGTCCAAGCTTGTGTTGTTCTCCATATATCTACAAGGTTTCTAACGTCTTAAACCGAGGCCTTTCCCACGTTTTCCTCTCAGAAATCTTAATCGGGCAAGAATAGAGCCAGTTTTTACTAGCAACTTTGTTGTAGTATCTATTCAGTTGACCTGATTTTCTTGTATGAAGTCCCATACAGAATCAGTTTACGTGTGACTTTGCCCTTGTGTTTTAGGAGGCTAGGTGGTTAGCTAAGCAAATGGTTGTAAACTTGTAACACAGTAGTTGAACAATGATCTCAATGGTTAGAGACATCAAGGGAAAAACATTTGGTTCAAAAGTGATACTCTCCTAGTATCTAATTTCTTTAAGCTTGTATTAGCTGGTGTACCCAACCAAGAGCTCAAAGTTAGTCCCTCGAGTGAAAGACAGTGATGAAGTTAACATTAACATGATCGTCATTTTTGCGTGTTTATGTTTAGTAAAAGTTCTTTGTTGCGTTGGATGTTAAACGATTTGGATAGTTACTTATGCTCCCTGAATTATTTTTTAGCTATCTGTGCAAACATGTTACCAGAGAAAATGTTGCCGCTTGCTGCTCAAGTGGTAAGTTGCTGCAGCATAAAAAAGACATCTTATTCATATTTCAGAGTTGCATTTCAAACCAAAATGAGAAAATCGAACGAAGCTTTTTTTATCTTTAATATTATTTTCATGGTGACAACTGCAGGCAGCCGCCAAGTGTAGAGCTTTGGGAGCTCGAACTGGTCTTCCCCGTCGGACAGATCCACGCTTATCATCCTTTTTACGCTAGACAGTTACAACTAGTATTCCCCATCTCTGCATTTGGAGTCATGTTTACTATATGGTTCTTTGTACATGGCTTGTTGTAAGATGTCCTATAGTTTGTACAAAATCATGATTTCAATGAGATTATTACTTCTGTCTCGGTGTTGGAATTGTTCTTTTGCTGATGGAATTTTTTCTCGTAACCATTTGATTTATTACATATCGTGTTGTATAAAGTGTATGAGGCTCACTGGGGTTATTTTCCTGGTACAAGTGTTTTTACATCTAAAAGACGCAACAATTTTATATGGTCAAAAGATGAAGTGATGTGGCCAGAATGAAAATTTCATGTGAACCTACACAGGAATTGACTCTACAGTTACGTGCGTTGCACACCAACAATAACACATACATGCTAAACAAGTCAAAATAACCGATCTTATTCTCGTTGGACCTTTCCTTTTCCACATCGAGGCTGAAATGCTTTCTGATCTTATGTCTAGTTGTAGAATTGGGTATATTTCGGGGTTACTATGTTAATGAAAGGTCAATTTCTCACTTCTATAATTGGCAGATGATACTGTCATGTTGGGGGAAGCAGATCGGAGAAATATTTGGATGATAGAAGCAATTCTTAAAGTTTGAGTTGGTTTTACGGTTTAAAGATCAATTTTAGTATGGGCAACCTTTTTTGAAATTACTCCAACCATTCTATTTTAGATGAGGATTAAGATTTTGACATAGGAATTAAGAAATATAATTAATATCTTGAATTTTATTAAAAATATTATGTAATTTTTTAATATATTTTTTTATATCTTTATTTTTTTTTCTCATTTACTATCTAATAACAATTACTTTCTCTAAAGATATTTTATAGAAAATATTTATTGTTTCATTGGTTTTATAAAATGAGAAGTAATTTTAAAAAGATGTTAAAATGACATATAAAATGAAATGAATGAAGTAATGTGGATAGTTTGTCTTATGAAGTAATAACCACTCATTCTCTTTATGTAACATTGGTGAGTTTTTGTATTAGCAAAAAAAGGTACTTATATTTTTGTCTTTAAAATCTCAAATATTCCAAATCTTGCTATGAGGGTATTTGCAAAAGATATTTTAACGATCAAGTCAATGTACGATATTCGAAGATAATTATAGAGATTAAGTACGTAAGATTAAGACTAATTAATTCTTTCTTACCACCTTATTTTATATTCTTGCAATATAACTATTTTTTAATTATGGTTTACCTAATTTAATCGTAGTTAAATCATTTGAATAATACAATAAGATACCTCTTTTGTGCCAAAATAATCATAAAGACCATATAGGCTGAGGGGTTCTCAAGAGACTAGCATATGCCAAGGGATTCTTAGGAGGGCAAGATATTACTATAGACCGACATAGGTCGAAATATTTCTAAAGGAATCAAGAATCTCTAACAATTCCTAGGAAACCGATATATGTTGGCATACTTCATGGCATTGATATATTTTCAATATGTTTCACAATACTTCTTGTTTTTTAGTTTGAGGAGTATTTAGTTTCTTAGGCCAAATACCCTATACAGGTATGGTTTTCATTTAAAATTTGGTAATTTCTTATTGGTTTTAATCCTACGAGACAAGGTACATGAATAACATGACAACCAACAATTGATATTATGAGAAGAAAGTTGGTAGCTTGAAAAGGCAAACAATTGTCATTAAGGGGCACAAATTCTTTTAATTAATTATGTTTTAATTTGTTTGTCTTTATATTTTTTTCCTCTCTTTAGAGATCTTAAGAAGGTGTTGAACATCTTGGTTGTCATACAGAACAAAGTTGACATCTTGAAAGAGAAAATAACTGTCTTTAAGGAGGCACAAATTCTTTTAATTAATTTTTTCATAACTAACTTTATATATTTTCTCCTTTCTTTAGAGATCTTAAAAGTGGTTGAATATCTTGGTTGCCATATAAAGAAAATTGATCAAGAGCTTAAGACAATTCTAAAGTCCCAAGGGTGAGTTGGGCTCGGGTATACAAGCCAAAATAATATATGGTGATCCTAGAATTAAGAATATTGATTTCTTTAATGTGACTTTGTTAAGCAAGTAATGTTCTTTTGAAGGATTTTCCCCCTCATTTATATCAAATTATTCTACATAAATATATTGTCATTTTAGACATAGGATCTTAAAAGGATGGTGATTAGGGATGACTTTGGAGATGACATTCTCCTCTTTTTGTTTGCAAAGATGATCTTTTGTATGACTTGAACCAACTTCTATATAATGTTACTTTAAATAGGACTGAAAGGAACAGATGAGTGTAAAAAAGAGCTAATGCACATACTTGAACTATAAAATTAGTCTACTACCATCTATAATTTTAAGAACTTATTTTTTATCATCCTTTGGTTAAATTGGTGTTCAATATATTATGGAATATTGTTTCTCCTATGAAGGTGTTGACTTGTAATTAGAGAGTTCTCTTATATCAATTACCTATGTGGACTTAGTTGCACTATAGAGGTATTATTACTTATAGTTAGGGAACTTGTGTATTTTGTTCTACTCAAGAAAAGGATGTAAGCTTATTATTTTTTGCTTGTCATCTTTCACATAATATCTAGTCTTTAATTATGTTTGGTCAAACTTTTCGATTGTTTTATTTTATAAAATCTTTATTTATTTCTTACATCGTGTAAGACTACTTCAAGATGAGCAATATAGGAAGGTTTGGACTATTACGATTTGACACTTCGTTATTTGGTCTTTGTGGTTATTTTGAAACAAAATAGTATTTAAAAGGGTATATTTTATTTTATCCATATTGTTAATATGATTAAAACTCCTTCATGTGATTGGTCTGTCTCAAAAAGAAAGGGATGAGATGTGTGAAAATATTGTATTATTTGAGATTTATATCTAAATGTAATGTTTTGCATTAGACAATTTTATAGTCTAATCCATTATTTTTTATATACGAGTTAGAATTTTTTATGATATTCTTAATAAAAAAAATCTTATAAAATAACTTAAATGTGTTGAAACTTTAAGAAGTTTTTAGTTTAATTTTTTTTCTTGTTTTTATTTTTTCATTTCATTACCTTTTCACAAAGTTTATAGTGAGCTTTTAAAAAAAAAAATTGTTTTTATATTTTTCTATATATATTTTTAAATAAAAAATAAAACAAAACTGAAAAATATGTTCTTAAACCATGCAATCCCTAGTAGACATGCTCATTTCTTGGTAGAAGATAGATTTTTTTAATCCCAGCTCTTGTTAGTTTGGAATGTTGCTTCTCCTCGTCTAGAATCCCTTATTCTTAAGAATAGTCGAAGTTAAATTCTTTTATATTATTTTCAATAAATAAAAATAAAAAATAGACTATACAACCTCTAAAAAACGAATTTCATAAATCTTCTTACAACAACTCGTTCATCCTATTCAATTAATTAAATAATATTTTTTAGTTAAATATTACAAGTTTAAATCAACTTTTCACACGTCATACCTTTCATATCCAACATATTACATGACGGAAAATTTTCAAATGTTACACTGATTTAATAAATAAAAAAATAAATTATACCAATTTAAGAGAAAAGGCCTCGTAAAATTTCCTTCAGCCACATAATCGTTATGACTATGATTTTGGGAAATAGTTATTAGTACGTCATTTATTACGATTGGGTGGTCTCTTGTTCTTTTACAAGTACTAACTTTTATTTGCCTATACAACTAATCATAAAAAAAAATAAAATTATTGTTACTTATAGCCTGATGATTGCCTCTGCACCGTCGATAATTGATTATTACTTAAATATGCGAGGTGTACACTTGCAGTCAATAATAATGATTATTTTTGAAAGTGTAATAAGGTTGACAATCACTTGTGTTCATGTATTAAGTTTACAACACAATTATTAATTACATTTCTTCAAAAGTTTACAACACAATTATTAATTACACTTCTTCAAAAGAATACTTAAACCATAAAAAACAATGATGATACATAATAATGATCAATGAGTACAAAGACACATGTTGCAACGCAAATATTGAACCACAAATTTTCCTCGTATGGACCTTGAATAGTTCAATTACTTTTACTCAACTTTTTCATTCATAGACGACAGAGAACCTTCTTTGTTTGAATAAAAAGAAAAAGAAAGAAAAATAATTAAAAATTTTAATTGAATTTTTTTTTCTTTAACAAAACAATAATTATTTTTAATTTTTTTCCATTTTCTTTCTTTCTATCCAAACATGTATATATGTCATGCATTATGAATTTATATTTTTTATTATTACTTTTTTTGCTGCATGACATCTTCATCATTAAAATATATTATTTACTTTATAAAAAACATTATAAATATAGTTTAAAGGTTTTTTATGACTATAAGATTTAAGATGTACTTAGTATACTTGATATTTCCATTTACTACAACCACCATCAATCATCATGGCCTCCACTCACAAATTGTATTGTTGTTTTTGCTTTCTTAATTTAATTAGGTTTTATGGTTCTAGTATTATTTTCTAACCTCGTGTCATATTTAACTATCTATGCAAAATCAAATCAATTGATTCTATTATCGCATATTAACTATATAGATATGGAAATTTGTAAAGTTATCATGGATAACACAAGGTCATGTGTCGATAATATTTATTTAATTTACTAAAATTTAAATTAATGATAAATAATAGAATAAGTTATTAGAATATAAATATAAAGATAAAGTCTCATAATAAATAAAAATAAATAAATTAAATAATATATAAATAAAAGAATTTACAAATTTAATATTTAAAATTTTGAATTGAAAGAGAATAAAAAAATATCATTTTTTAATACAATCAATCTATAAAATGTTTACTAGTTAATATTATAAAAATATCACTATCTCATATATTATATCAACTTTTCAAAAATCAATGTAGACTTTTTATTTTAAAAGTGTTTTTATATTAATATATTTCGACTAATTCATGCATTTTTATGCACTCATTTGATTTAACATTGTTTTATTTTGGGATGTGAAGCGAATTGTATACTTTCTAGTATCTTATAAGATATGTTTACTCATACAATCAATGACCATGATTCTATTTAAATAAGTTATTCTATAAAAACACATAAAAAAAAGAAAGCAAACAAATATAAAATAAGTTTAACCTATAAACTAAAAGTAATTTATACAGAAGTTAAAATAAACTTTTCATAACTTTAATTAAAAAGCTAATTTTAACTTATACATAAATTATATTTAACTTATAAAATAGTTTTTTTTTATGTTTTTATCTATAAATACTTGCAAAAAATTATTCAAACAAAATTTATATTTTCTTTTGTGGTTATTCTCATCTGATTTTAAAAAAAAAAATTATCAGATTATAATTATTATTTAATTATAAATTTTATCATCCAATTTTCATAATTTAGGATTATAAACATAATTTGATTTATGAATTCCCCCCGTGAATGCCGGGTGCATAATGTAGGCCCTCTGGATATTTTCCATATCTGCATGTTCACACCAAAAGGGCAAACATTAAATAGCTGTCAGAATTTCTTGTTTTTTTATTTAAATCAAACACGTTGACTTTTGGACACTTTGCCCAAAATATATCCATGTCATGTGAATAAAATAATGTGACATTTAACAATAAATAAATAAAATTTAATTTTAAAAAATTAATTTATAATATATTTAATTATTTTTAAAAATATATTTATACATTAATTTTTTTAAAATTGAGTTTCGTAAAACTAAATTTTAACTTTACTAATTCAATTTACACAATTTAATTTAACTTAGACTTGAGTTTACAAATTTAATTCAAATAATTACCAAATTAAATCTTTGATGAAACAGAAGTTAATTACAGTGAAAATAAATTATATTATTAGACAAATAATTGTTATTTGTAATACTATTAATTTATACATTTAAGCATTATAATCTAAACTTTGAATCAGACTTTTACTTAACAATCGCAGTAATTCGATAATAATTTTTTTTTAGATTAATCTGATAATAATTGTTACTATTATAATTTATGGGTGAATTTGAGAGAAAATTTTCTGAAATTACTTCAATTTATTTAAAATAATGACTTCCTTTAATATTTTTTTTAGATAAAAACAAACTTAAAAACAAAACTTCTCACCATAGAATTAAAAGAACATAATTATTTATCATTCATAAGGTTTTATATCACATTTAATCTTAAAACTTCTATCTATAAGAATAGATAATTTGGTCTAGAATTATGAATATTTTTTACAACAAGTATTCTTATTTACGTTTAAAACATTATAATATATAGAGTTATTTCTTCATATACCAGCTACTTTTGTGCCTCTTGACTTTCATTTTACTTTGATTTAATTTGTTTGATAAATTAGATAAGTTTAAACATTTTATAAAAGTTATATAGTCATAAATAAATAAATAAAAAGGTTAGATACTCATCAAAACAATTTTAAAAACTTATATATTATTTTTTAATTTCATCTATTTAGGTAATTTATTTATCATGTATGTAATTAAAATATATAACAATCTATTAACTATATATTAATTTAAAATTCCATTAAAAGTTGATATAGTTATCTTAATGTTAAAAATATTTAAATATGGTCTCTAAAAAATATGTTTTTTTTAATTTTTATAACTTTTTTATTTTAATTTTTTAATTTTACTATTAAATAATAACATAAAATGATATTATGACAGTAGTTATAACAATCTAATTACTTATTATATTTTTAAAAAATTTCACTCCACGTTTCATGTATAATTTGTTCAATAAATTATTTTTAAAATTTTATTTATTTAAATTAAACAATGAAAAATTTAAAAATTTAAATTGATAAAAAAATTAGACATGATTAACATGGTTATGTTATCATAAAAAAATAACAAAGATTAAAACTAAGTTATTTTCTTATAATAAGGATTGAAACCCAAAAAAAATTAAAGAGTAAAAAATTATAAATAGTCAAAACCAATATGAATTTATTTTTCAAGATCAAATATTGTATTTATTTTTTGTCTGTAATATATTTTAAAATAATTTATCTTAATTATATTTTTAGTCTCTCATGTAACATAATTATGTAATTTTAA
>JAMLFT010002765.1:8222-24169 GCA_026544285.1 Pachyrhizus erosus | reverse complement strand
AAAATTAAAAATATATTTTGTAGAATTAACAAAAATTAAACAAGGGAAATTAAGAAAGAGAATTTATAGATTTTTTTTTAGGAATTTTAGAAATAAGAATAGGCATATAAAAAATAAAAACTGAAAAGAAAAAATAAATAAAAAAGAAAATAAAAGAAAAACAAAGAAAGAATAAAATGAAAAGAAAAAGAGGTGAGAAAAACGGAGTTGGGGTTTGAACCCCAATCCACGAAGAGGAGAGAGAGAGAAATGTTTCTTTTGCCAACTGAGCTACCCTACGTGGGTAGCAATTTTTACAATTAAAAGCTATAAGAGGTATAACGCACGTAGAAATTAAAAATAAAAGGCGGAGTGTACAAAAGGGGGTTGGCTGGGACTCGAACCCACCCCCTTTAGACGCATTAGGAGAGTAGAGAGGAAGGATTGCCATTGAGATCGCTAGGCCCATCATTGAGGTATTAACAAAATAAAATAGTTTTAACCCTTCCCAACGTTCATCGTCTCCCTCAACCAAACCGCCATTGAAGCTCCTTCTAAAAGCTTCGAGGCTTCTATAAAAACGCCACCGAGACTAGCCTATACCCCTCCGTGACTCAGTAAGGCCACCCTAGCCTATAAAGCATAAAATAATCCTTCTTGGGTTGCCAAAAACGCTATAAATAGCCTTGAGATGAAATCAGAATCCGCCATCAAAACCAAGTTTCCTTTTCTTCAAATAACTCGATACATCCCACCAAATCACTCCCAAGTTATCCCAAACAAATCGAGATACTCCTGGAAAGCTATTGACAAAGAAATTGAAGAAAACAACCAAGGAACAAAAAATAATAGTGGTTAACCGAACTTCCATTAAAGAAAATTCAATGCTTCGAATTAAGGTAGGAGAAGTTTTCCTTTCTTTTATTTTAGATTACAGAATCATTATGTAACATGTCAATTTGATTTCTGCAAAGTTTTATACTCTGAAACTCCATAATTCCCTGGAATTGAAAGAAAAATTTTCGTTTCTAAACGTAACAAAATTCAATTTCAATTGACTAATTCAAAGTAGATACTTTTAAATTGATCTTTGGGTTAGATTCGAATTAGCTCAGGGAAGGATTCTGGGTAGTTAAATTGGCATGAGCTTGCACAGAATGGAAATACCCAAATTCAAATATCTGGTTTGAATTTTTGTCCGAAGATTGAAGAAGATGACAAAATTATCAAAATGCCCTCCCTTCAAAATTTTCTTTTAAATTATTCTTAAACTGTTTTTGAGTAATTCAGGCCTTTAATGATCCTTGAAAATTCTAGGAATTTAAACAAAGGTAAGGTTAGAAGGAAACAACAGATGAAGAAATTTATGTTTTCAAAAATTAGTTAGAAATAAATATTTTTAATAAGTTCCAAAAATGTCCCTAATTGAAGAAAATTTAAATTAAGGCATATTCTGGTTATAAGAATTGAAAATTAACCTTAGCAAACTTTCATAACACTGTCTAAGGTATAGAATCCACTTTTGAATATTCAAAGATATTTATAAGTAAAATTATATTATGAAAATGACCATTATACCCCTAAGTAATAAAAATTACTTATTTTTTCCCTTTAAAAATCTATTTTTAGGATCTGAAAAATAAATTAAGTGCTAGAAGATGTAGTGTGTTATTTTTTCTAGAATCTTAAGGGTAAATCCCAAAGAGCAAAATTGAAATAATAATTTTTGAAGGTTTTACTAAAATACCCCTATAAAGAAACAAATAAAATATATAACATTGTAAAAGATTAAATTAATATAGAAATTTCTATGATTATAGCCACAAATGAAATATTAAAAGTATCACAGTAAAATGGAGACAAGAAAGTTCTAAGAAATTTTGTGGGAAAAAGACCAAAATACCCTTAGATCTAAATTTCTTCATTAAATAATAATTTTTCCTAAAACTCTAACAAAAAACTTAGGGTAGAATTTGAAAAACTATATAGCTATGATAATTGAGAATTCTACTTAAAGAACAAGGTTTCTTAAGACGTATTTAATTAAAAAAAATAATTGGATTATAAACCTAAGATTGGTTGGTAAATACGAAGTTTTAACATAAAATTCCAGTAATACTTTTGTAGGTAATATAGAATAGGTGGTAAGTAAACACCCTATTGGGTAAGCAAAATAATAGAAAAAGGGAATTATTACAATCCTAGCTTAAGAATTGAAATGATCAATAAGTCTCCATAAACGAAGAGATCCCCCCTCAGCCTAAAAACAAACCAAGGCAATGGTCAAATAAAAAGAAATGAACAAGCAAGAATCTTCAAATCAAAAGATTCTAGGGATCTAGTACCTAGGAGACTTGATTGACAAAAGTAAAGGCAGATAAATAGAATGTGAGTGAGACTAAAGAAAGGAGCAATGCAATGGGTTAACTATAAAAGGTACCTAAGGAATGTATGCAAACTATGAAAATCTTTGGAGGTGTTTAGGCACCAAGTTTGTGAATTGCCCAGATTAAGTAGTCACAAAGTCGGCTTGGTAACCCCAACAAGGCTGAGCATTACCAAAGTTAATAGAGAGTATCTAAGCCTTGTACCAGCTTGATATATGTTCTCTTGACCGTCACCCAGATTAATTGCAACTCATGGACTTAATATTACGATTCACATAAGTCCTCAGGTGTTAAGTAAAGAGGCAGTAAGGGATCCCAAAACGTTAGTAAATTATTAAATAGGACTCGATGCGGTGAGATTGAGGATAAACGATTTAAGTTACGCCAATATTGCATGATTACTTAAGAATTGAAGATTCACTCCTACAACTAACCCTTTTAGGGAAAGATGTCTGAAGAATTCCACCCGTTATTTCATATGTCTATAACCCCCTTGTGTGGATGATGAATGAGGGATTCATTGTATCAACTAGATACCTACACTGGATATGTCAGTTTCACTTTCTTTCATGAAGCTCTATTTGCCCCCACTTCATATGGACAAATAGACCTTCCTATTGTACTAACTCAGGTGGAACCTCCACGAGTTTTCGAATTGCCTCCTGGTTTTCCATCACATCCTAGGAAGAGACGACCAAACAACTCTTCCTCAAGCCACAATAGACTTAGAATGGTCAGATCCGCTCCCAGAGCTGACTCCTTTGAGGAAGAGGATCCCTCCAAAGATATAGGAAACAAAGTTTAAATTTTTCTCTTTGTAATAGTAATGAAATGCTTATGTAAACTTTTGTCTAAATAATAAAGATAAGCTTATATGTATGTTTATATTAGTATAGAATTTATGTCGTTACAAGGTAGAAATAATGTTAGAGATGAATAGGAGTCTAAAATATATTAAATTTGTTTGCATAGAGACTAAAATGCAATCTGTGCATTGTACGGGTGTTTTAATTGCCATAAATGACAAATCACATCAAATTTTGATTTAAGTTGAAATTTTTTTGGATAAAATATGTTTTTAGTTTCTATATTTTCATGAATTCTTATTTTTAGTCCTCAAAATTTTAAATTGATCATTTTGATACCTAAATTTTATAAAATGTGTTTTTAGTTTTTCTTTACTTTCAAACAGTATACAAAATACATTTAAGGAGAGACTAAAAACACGTATGTTATAAAATTTAAGACCAAATACTTATTTTGTAAAATTTAAGAACTAAGATGTTTGATTTGAAAGTTTAAAGACTAAAAACAAGAATTAGTAAAGGTATAGAAATTAAAAACATATTTTACCTAAAGTTTTTATATTTGAACATTGTAGAGGCATCCATGTATATAGGTGAAAGCGATATAACTAAGCACTTGTGTACAAAATTTGTAAAATTCTATATATAATATGGCCAACAATAGAAGCCAAACTTTTAGGAAAGAAAATCCTAATGAAATTGCTAAAAATGAACTGATTATGTGGATTTGCATAATCAAGAACTAAACACTTGTGTACAAAATTAGTAAAAATAATAATTATTTGATGAGTTTGTTAATGAATTATTATGGTCAAACTGATGGTGTTGAAAGTGGTATATATAGTTTTGTAATTGAGAACTAAGCACATGCATACTAAATTAGTAAAAATAAGAATTATTCAAGGTTGTAACGTTGAATTTTGAGGCATTTTGTAATGACTCTATCATACTCAACACTTCATCCACGTTCCTCTCAATAGTTGTAGGTTAGAGAAAACTCAGGTTGATCTATGACAACCCAACAATTAACATGTTAGCTTCACTACTCAAAATGGAAATTAAAATTCTACAAATTCATTAATTTAATTAGTCAAAGAAAAAAAAATGAACCTTCTTATTTAGGCTACAATATGAAGATCCCTTAAAGGTAGGTTGCTAGTGAAGTCTTTCTCATTAAGGTCATTCATGTTAAGTTGCTTGATTTTTCTACTAGAATCAACAATGATTGGAAAGTTCACCTTTACACTTAAATGCATTGTAAATACAAAGAGCATAATTTATTTACCTTCATATGTCTTCTTTTTAGTTCAATGTCATTAATTGTCTACAATTTAGAAACATTGTAGGCTTGCTTTGCTTGTGAAAAATGGGAAACTCAATTTAGGCTTCAATGTCTTTGATATCGTAATTGTGGGATTACAAGTCATCATAGGAAAAATACAATAGCTTCACTCTTTGATGATGAAACTCATAATATTGAGTCATCTTGTCAAGCTTAGTGATACAAACTGGGGTGGCTTGTTAGAAGGAGTTAAGTTGACTTGTTTGACACCTTCCAAAGATTAAGTTTCAAAATAATCTTTCAAGAAATTCATTTCGATCTTATTGGCTTTTATCAAATTTATAGAAGACTTAGCTCCTTTCATACAACCTTTGATTCTTTGGTCAAAATGGTTGAAGTTAGGATTTCTTAGTGAGACTTCGGGTCAAAGATTGAATCTTTTTAAAAATTTGGTTAGGAATTCTATCATGAGACATTTTAGTGGTTGATCTTCATATTAAAGATGTTCAATTCTTCTCTTATCAACCACAATTTTTTCTAAGACAATTTGGTCTAAGTCAAATGCCTCATTTTCCTATTTTGAAGAAAGTCCCTAATTTCCAAAACTTCATAGTAACAGAAAAGACTCTTCCTAAAGAAATGGAAAAAAGATTGCCAAAAAAGAAAGATGATTTTGCAACCTTTTTCATTTGAACCAAGTTTTTTCTTTTGCACGAAAGGATTCTTCTATTGGTGGCAAACTTTTTACGAATGCAAAGTAACTTCCTTTGAAGAAAGTTTTAAAATTTAACAAATTCTCCCTCTTTTTTTGCAAGATTTGAGTTTGACCAAGAAAAGTAAATATGAGCATTGCATAGAGATTACTAAATGAACTTTTTACTAGGAGTGTTATTTACGAAATGATATGTTCATCATAATTTGGTTGACAACTCTTTCTTTAACATAAAAAGTTGTTCAAAATTAATCAAATTAGAAATTATAAATTTGAAAGGTATAACTTATTTTGAAAGAAATTGACCAAAAAAGCTTCCTACCTTCTCATATGTTATGTTTGGTGTTTAAAGTCACTTTGTCATCCAAAATGGATTTAAGAATCATGTCAAAATAGTTTGTTTTTTTATCAAAAACCTGAACCTCCCAAAGATCAATTTATTTACCCATTAAAACTTTTTTATGATTACTACCTTAAGAGAGAAAGAGTTGTCACCTTGGTTAAATCATATAAATTTTGTTAAATTGATCTCGAACACTCTCTAAGGTAAGATATCTCAAAGATAGTTTATGTAATGGTACATGTAGATGCATCTTTTAAAACTCATACATCTTTTAAATGTAAATGCATCTTTTAAATGTAGATGCATCTTTTAAAAAGTACCTAAGTAAGGAAAAGTGCAAAATGACTTTGAAAAAGAGAAGGATTTAAAGCAAATAATTTAAAGCATACTTTTTCTTTACATAAAAAACATTAAAAAGGTAATTTCTCTTATAAATCTAAAAATATTTATTTGTCCTGTAACTTAATTTTGGTTTGTTGTATTTTTTCTAAAAAGATATTTCCTTGAAGAAATCACAAATCGGAGTCACTTTAAAACAAGGAAGAAAAAGAAAGAACTAGAAACCTCTCAAAAAATAATAAGATAATAATCTCTTGAAACTATTTGTTATTTCTCTATTGATATATATATCATTTTTTATAAAATCTTATTGATATTACTCAAAAGTCTCAATCTTTGGGAATAATGACCTTAGAAGATTTAAAATTAGCTAAGGCTCTCAACAAAGATATTTAGAGACAAAGTGTTGTCTCAAAAGAACTTCTATTGAAAAAACATCATAGGATACTTTTCTAAAAAAAATTTGAACTTATTTTTCAACAATGTATTATTTTCAAGTTCTTCTGATTTTGAGTTTTTTCGATTTACTAGTACATACTTAGACAACAATATTTTACCAGATTAGTTACTAAACAGAAGATGAAATCTCAATTTTTTGATGTATCAAAAAATAATCTTAATTGAAAAGAATTTTGTTTCACACCAAATTCCTTTAATGAACATTCTAAAAAAAATTCTTTTATTCAAGAATAGAGTGAGCAGTTAGAAAACACACTAGAAAGGAGATTGAATAATATGTATGTAATTTTTATAAACTTTTGCAAACTCTTTTATAAAAGATGTATATAAAGATGAAAAACTATTTCACAAATATAGGACAAATAAAAACGTGAGGAATGAGAACACAAAAGCAAGTTTTATAATGATTAGTTCTAATTGTTGAGTTGTGTCTAATTCTCCCTCAACCTGAGGAATTCCACTAATCAAATCTGATTTAAAAAATTGAGTAATGACTCTATCACTAATGGCTAAAACTATAAGTATTCTTTTAAACTAAGTCACTTCTAACTTTCATAAGATCCTTATGAAGATAACTGATAATGTGAGGCTATGAAAATTCTAGAACATATTACAACTTAGAAGAACTAAGAGTAAAAATATTGTAGAAGAATAATCTCAAGAAGAGATATAGAGAGTTTGGACGTATAAGAGTTTTTGAAAGAATCAAAGTTAGTTCATCAATTCTTCATGATCTTCAGACATCTCACATATATAGGTTGAAAGAAGAGTGTCCATTGTGGTTCAATGACTTCTTTTCTTCTTCTCATTCTGATATGCATTAAGTGCATGACTTTTCTTTACGTCTTTATACTATAGATGCTTAACTTCTATTTGAGGAGAGATAATATGTTTGTCCTTTGTCTTTTTCTATTTTTCACTTTTTGAGCATTGCGAAATTAACTACTATTTTGAGCATTTTTACTTCAATCTTTTCTGTTGACAGACTTTAGAACTCAATGATTTTTTGTGATTTAGAAGTCTACTTATCTTCATTATGCTTGTTGATTTTCATTAAGTGTTCATTTGAATTTAAATGTTAGAACAACAATAAAGATAGAGACAGAAGTAAACGGTTAAAGAAACTATCAAATATTGGAAAAGGTGTAAGACTAAATCAAATGTAATAAATGTGAATGTAAAAATTAGTTTGACGTTGTTTATTCATCCCAAGATAGGTTGGATGTATAGACAATTTTGATCATGTTTTGAAAACATGCCTTTGGACATATTTCATTTTGTCAAAACCTTTGGATGTATGATTTAAAAAAAAACTTTTGGATGTATCCAACATTTTTAGTACTTTGGATGTTTAACCTTTTTTTGCTTATATTTATATGTTTGTGTTAGAGATACAACAGTTCTTCTTGGATGTATCCTATTAACATATCTCAACAAAACATTTTCATCCTATAATTCTTCAATTTTAGGGACTTTTGCTATTTATCTACATGATCACCTATTTTCTACACAACTTAATAGAATTATGAGTTTTGTCAAAAAAATAAGTCATTTTACAATAAAAATATAACAAAAAAAATTCCCGATATTTTTTTTTTAACATATGATTGATCAAGTGGCAATGTTGATTGAGAATGAATAGAAGGTCCACCTTTACAAAAGCTTCTTCAAATGCTCTACATCACCTGGTTCTTCTACTAATTGGTTATTATACTGTTTTGAACAACCAGAGAGACTTAGGTGTTTAAGAGAATTGAGGTCCAATATGTTTTTAGGTAAGCGTTTGCGATCGTCGAAAATCAAAACAACAAATTGTTTTAAAAGATCAATGAATGAATCAATTTTCTTGATAGTTACATCCTCCAAGAGCTAGCCATTCAAGATTTTGGGAATCTCCAATATTTGGTATCTCGACTAGATTTTTGGAGTTAGAGAGAACAAAACATCTCAAATTGCGTAGAGGCTATAGTGAAGGTCAAATAGAAGGAGACAAAATTAATGATGACACTTGAGCTTTCTTTTGTTTCTTTAGTTAACAAAGAAAAGGAAAATAATATAAGATAATTTTTTTATTTTATTGGTTTATTTAAAGAAAGAAAAAATAGAAATAGAAAAATAATTTATACTACCCTTTTGCCTTCCCATAGTCGTTGAATGTTGCTCTCACTTAGGTCCAACTCAACAAGTTTGTCCGACTGAAAACTTTGTAGCAAACACTCAAGGGAATTTTTCCAAGATATCCCAATTCATTGGAAAGAGAATGGAGACTTCCTAAAAGGCTCACCTTCTCAAGTTTGAGCAACTTAAGTTGATTCATTTTTTATAGAGCATTTGCCTTCATTGTTGTTTCATAAATCTCCCGTGAATATAAATATGGCTTCAAGATTTTTAATTGCCTACAACATGGCACAAAAGAATCAAGTTATTATAAATTTTGAACTATTTACAAAATCTACATAAATAGTACGTTAAGATTTTATATTCAAATTGTTTTACCATAATGTCTAACAAAACTTTTTGGAGATCTTGGTAATTCCACAACCTACTCCACTTTATAGGCTGCTTAGGTGAATTTTATAGAACAATGCATCTACCCAAGTTTTTCTACAAGCTATGCATATAAATCCTCTTATATTCAATGGTTATGAGTAATTTATCAGCAAGAACTTGTAACCCATATTCAAGATGAAAAAATGACGAAAATCTAGAATTTCCGTCATATATGACTCTTGATAACCACTGAAAAAGCAAACAATATCTAAAAATATTTCCTTATCTTTGTCATCCAACTCATTGAAACTTATTCGCAACACACCCATAATATTTTTACTTTTATTATCTCTTAGTCTTATCAATGCACTTCTCCACTACGAGAAATTTCAACTAAACAAAGATGAGCCAATTACTTCAATTGCCAAGGGATGGCCTTGAGCAAGTGATAGTACAACATATGTCAACTTTTCATAATAGGTTGTAATATAGCTACTTTTGAAAGCATTTCTACAAAACAACCGGATAACATTTTTCTCATTCAATGGTTGGACTTTGTAAACATCTTCCACTCCATGTGTCCTCAATATATGTTCATCCTTAGAAATTACAATGATTTTGCTTCCTCCACCTAGGCATCCACATAACAAAGTTTGTCTATTCCCTGTAAACATCTCTAGTTGTTCAATTTGATCAACATTATCAAGAAGTATAAGTGCCCTTGCATTGCTTAGCCTAGTTCATACCAAACATGTACCCTCAAAAACATTGCAAACCTCTAGATTTTTCTCATTTAGAGATTGAGAAAGTAATTGCATTTGTACACCTAATGCACCAGAATCTCGATAGATTTTGCTTACATCATCAATAAAACAACGAAAATCATATCGATGAGAGATTCTTTCATATAAAGCAGGGGCAAGAGTTGTCTTTCCTATTCCCCCTTGCCACTAATTCCAATAACTCAAACATTATTAATTGGCCCAAAAAATAGTAACTTTGCTAATTCTTCAACACGGGACTTTATCCTAACTAAATCGTCAATTGGAAGACATGAAATTTTGGGATCCAATATATTCAGTATATTATGAACAATTACTTCAATTTCTGCATATTGTTACCTGGAATTTTAAAGAAAATGAAGATTGTGAAATCATCAACCAAGCGAACGAAAACAAACTATTTGTCTTTCCTATTCCACGCTTAATATGCAAAAGCAAAACTCCAATTCTAGTTTTTTTAAAAAGTAAATATAAATATAATATGACCACACTTAATTTTTCAACTTCCCTTTCTACAAAGATACTGATATAAATTATATATAAGTCCCTATTCACGATTCTAGCATTTCTTCTTTGAACCTTTTCTCACTTCGCTTTTTAATAATTGCCCTTAACAAACACTAATTCACGTTCATCACTTCCATTTTGCTTCCTGTGCGGTCAACCTAATATCAACAAACTATTTTTTCGTTACCCTGTTGCTTCCACTAAAGAGCATAAGTTATCCATTGTTATAAATTATTAATATTATTATCATTATCATTATTATTATCGTTATCATTATTATTATTATTATTATTATTATTATTATTATAAATATTATTAATATTATTCTTATTATTATTATTATTAACAATAATAATAATAATAATTCAATAATGTAAGATTACTGTACATATTTGTTTTCTAGCATCGTAATAAGTCTATATAAGGAGTCTCTCATTTAGTCGAGAGGCAGAGCTTAGTAGAACTAGCAGATGCCTGTAAAAATTCTCTTGTTAAAAACTTTGGTAAAGAATTATTTTTCCCTTTTATATGTTTAATTAGGAAATCAAAACATGATGATAGTGCTTGTCATCTTGTAAAAATATGTTTTGAAACCAAATTTTGAACATCTTTTGTCAAAACACTTGGTGCAGCTTTACAATCTGTGCGAATTAAAAACTTTTTATTGAATAAATCCTCTTGGAATTTTTATAAACATAAAACTATGGATAAAATTTCTTTTTTCACAGTAGAATACTTTTGTTGTAAAGAATGTCAGATACCCGAATGATACCTGACTATTTGTTCTTTTGAGTTTTGTAAAACTTTTGTTTTAATATTCCCCCATAACCTAATTTTGACGTATCAGTTTCTACAATAAGGGAGGCTTCTGGATCTGGTATTCTTAAACATGGAAATTTTTTAACTATTTCTTTTATCTGTTGTATGGCTTGACTCATCTCATTATTCCAGGCTGGAGGATTTTTTTCTTAACCTAGAATATAACGAGAATATAATGGAGCACAAATAATTCTAATGTTGGGTATAAAATCTGCTATATAATTTACACATCCTAAGAATATTTGCAGTTGTTGTTTGTCTTTTATTTCATTAGGGAATTTTGAGGCAAATTCTAATGATCTTTGTATTGGAGTAATTTTATTTTGATAAATTTCATAGCCTAAAAATCTAATTTTTGTTTGAAATATTTTGATTTTTTTTTCTTTGATACTACTAGCCCATTTTCTTTTATTATATCTATAAATTTATCTAGATGTTTTATATACTAATATTTTTTGAAAATATTAATACATCATCTAAATATACAATTGAGAAATTCATGTGAGGGTAAAAAATATTATTCATTATATTTTGAAACTCATTAGGAGCATTTTTATGGCCTTGAGGCATTACGTTCCACTTGTAATGTCCGAAGGGTACTATGAATTTTGTCTTGTACTTATCTTTCTCTTCTACTGATATTTGATAATAACTAGATTTCATGTCAAAATTTGAAAATATTGTTGCGTTATGTATTCTTTTTATTAGATCTATTTTATTTGGTAGAGGGTATCTAATCCACTTTAATATTTTATTTAATGGTTTATAATTATTACTAATCTTGATGCACCTCTTTCTATCTTTGAGTCTTTTATTACATAAAATCCTGTACAACTCCAGGGTGTTTTTGATGGTCTTATTAAGCCCTTATCTAAGTATTCCTGTATTTCTTTTTTACAATATTCTAAATATTGTTGGTTCATTTGTATTCAGCGTGATTTTGTAGGTATTTGTTTCTCATCAAAATTATCTATGTATGGTAATGAGATAGTGTATTTCTTCCTATGCCAAAAAACAGTTGGATTGATTTCACATATTTCTTTTATTTCTTTCGTTCATATTTTTTTATAAGTTCTTGGAGATTAGGTGTTCTAAGTTATTCTTCTATTCTTTTAAATCTAATTTCTTTGTTTAGTAAATTTATTTGTTTTTTCTTATTTTCAGATATAGATGATTCTTTTAATAAATTTCATTCTCTTGATCTAGGAGGTTTTGTGAATTCAAAACATATATTTTTCCCTAAGACTTGTGCTTCTAACCCTTTTTCAGTTACCTGAAAGGGGTATAGTAATGTTAAAAAAGGTGTTCCTAATATCATAGTAGTATTCATATTTTTTATTAATACTAATGAAGAATTGTAGCATATTTTTTCTTTACATATTTTAACATTGGATAATTTATATTGTATACTCATCTTTGATCCATTTGCACTAGTTACTTTCTCTTTTGTTTTTTCATAATATTGGGTTGGAATTAACTCATCTTGTATACAATTTATATCTACCCCTGAATCTATTAATGCAACTACTTTAAAAGTTTCATTTTTAACTATTAAAGTAATTTCTGTATGTCATTTATGTGTGATTATGAGACTTAATATATTAATGTAATTTTCTTTAGTCTTTGATGAAGATGATCATTTAATTTCTTCTTGAGTAATTAAAGTATTAGTTTGATTTCTAATTATTTCTTTTCTTTCTAATTCTAATAATCTATATTCTAATGCGATATCATTTTCTTTTAGTAATTTTATTTCTTGTTTAAGATTTTTAATTTCATCTTGTAAATCTTTTATTGTCACCTGTTGACTTGGTCCTTTAAATCTATTATAAATTTCTTTTATACTAATAGGTTTTATTTGTTTTTGCGTTTCTTCAATTTTTTGTACTAAATTACTTAATTATATTAAGAATTCATCTTTTAATGGAGAGTCTTCTAGTTTCTAAATTATAGATATTAATGTTTCGGTGTGTTCCTTGGTTAACATATTTATTGTTTTACAATTTTCAAAATTACATAGACTTGGGCCTAAATAGTGATCTTTATCACTTTGTTCTTATGATTCTTCACTTGAAGTGTTATTTTCTATTTGGTCTATCTCTAATTCACTACTCAACTCTTCTTCAGAATTATTTGTTTCTTCTTTTGAATTAATTAAGATGTTAAGTAGGTTTTCCTTTATTGTTTCATCTTTTATTTGGTTTATCTTCTTAACTATTTTACAATTATTTGCATAATGGCCTGTTCATCTACACTTCCAGCAAACGTTGTCTTTCTTTTTGAGGTTTTTATATTTTGATTTTCTAGTTGGTTTATTTTGTTGTGTTTGATAGTTTTGTCTATTTTTATTGTATGGTTTTCTATAGGGTCTTTTTTCTACTTTGTTTTTTTTAATTATTTTCTTTTTTCTAACACTAGGTGCTCTGATAGGTTTCATACCATATTGTTGACAAAAAGTACCTATCTCTCTCTTATTTACTATACTTTCTTTTCTAAGTTTATTTTGTAATCTAGAGTTTGTACATATTTGTATTCCTATTTCTATTACTATATTATGTATTTGATCATGCGTTAACGTGTCATAATGTATTGGTTTACCACAATGTCTTTATAAGTTTAACTTAACTTTTTTTGAGAATAATTTTGGTAGTCCTGCAAAGAATCTTTCTTTTAGAATCCGGCAAACCCATCTTCTCTTAATGTTATTTTGGATAGGAAGTTGTCTTTATACCAGCAGTAATCAGACATTATAGGGCAATATAAATTAGCTAGTTGGCTAACTACCCTTTCCTAAAATATGTTGGGATCTCCTACAAAGTTTTAAATTATTGAATAGATTAATGTTGATACAACATCTTCTTGGTTTGTTTCTGATTTTACATTATTAATTATAGCTAATTTGTCTTGTTCTGGGCATAAGTTATCCCACCAACCTTTTAATTGACTGGTAAATCCTTGTATTATGGCTATAACTGCAGATTTGTCACTACAACCTTTAGTTTTACGGGTTGTTACTGTCATGGTCATTTGGCAGGTTAAGTCTCAAATGGCTTGTTCACTGAAACCATCTAGGTTTCATTCTGCTATTTCATTACCAGAGAAAGGGTTTTGTACTAACTCTCCTCTTTCTTCAAATTGCACATCAGCTGCAGTTGGTCTTGGATAATAATTTCTAAGTTTTGGATATGTTCTCATTTTATTAATTTCCAAAGTGTTTATTGTATTTTTACTCATACTTTCCAATTTCTCTTTAAGTTCTTCTATTTTTAAATCAACACTACTTTTTAATTTTAATTCCTCTAATTCTTTTTGTGGTACATTGAATACTGTATATATAGGTTTTACTGATGGTTTGGAGCTACTTGGAATATCTATCTTTAAAGACCTATTTTCCATTATGATTAATTGTTTAGACATTACTCCTAATACAGTGTTGGAATAATTCAATTGAGAATGTAATTTTTTAATATCTTTTAATTCTATATTTTTACCTTCATTTTTATGTCTTTCTATGGACTTGCTTCTATTTCTAAATCTTTTGAGGCTTGTATTTTAATTCCCTGTATTGGTGGATATTCTGATTCTATTATTTCGTCATTTATGATTTTCCAAGTATTATTAACTTTTTCTAAAGGACATATTGACTAATTATGAAAAGGATAATCTAAATTATTTATCTTACTATAATATGCAAACCAATAAAAAAAATAAAGGTTTATTTCATGTTCTTCTAAATATTCATAAAATTCTTTTAAAAATTTTTCTAATTGTTTACTAGAGTATTGTTTAAAATACAAATCTATTTTATCATTATTATATTATGCTAAAAAGTCCTCTCTAATCCAATTTTTATCTATTTTAAATGGTTCTTCTTTATTAAGGATGCTTAATATTTGAGAAGTTGTTGAAGAGTATTTTGGTGATTCTGATTTTATGGTGTCTTTATATATGGCTTTGGTTACTCTAAGGGTAATTTTGTCTAATCCTTTAAGATCTAAGTTTATTGTAGACCCATCTATAGAATGTCTTGATGACTGTCGTTGATAGATCATGTGTTGTTCTCTTATCCTTAATGAAGATGATCTATTCATTCTTAATCAAATGTCTGAACCTTCTTGGATTATATCTGTAATTTGAGTGTTGTATATTTTTGGTTCTTCTATAATGTTTTCTAGAATCCATTCTTCTGGAATTTTACTTATTACTTCATTATGTGTCAATTTTTTAGGAATTTGGACTGATGATTTTCTTAGATTTGCTTCTACTAATATTGTTTCTTCCTTAGAAGATGATCTTAAAGGTTTATAATTGTAATCTATTTTGGTTATTTTATAATATATTCTATATATTATCTGTATTGGTCTTGAGAGTTCATCTATAATTTCTTTAGGAATCTGTACATATAATTTTATTGGGTTACTAGTCTTATCATTTTTAATATTCATTAAAAAGTTTGGATAACAATTAAAGAATGTTGATCCATCATGAAGATTACTTTCTAATATGCCAATTATTGAATCATTAAATTTTTTAAGTCTAATGTCTCTAAGCATGATTAATATTAAACTATTTACACCTAATCTGTAATTGAGTTTTGTAGCTACTTGTATTAATCCTAGATGTATAAAATTGTATCAATCTTTTATGTGTTGATATAATAAAGATTGTTCCAATACGTTTATTATTTTGTTATTCTTTGTTCTTGGATAACTATATTCTACTATATGTACTTCATCTTGATTTGTTGACCAAAATTTATGTTGTTTATATACTTCACGTTTTTTAACTATAGGTATTGACCAATTATGAAGGGTATTTTCTATTTCAGCTATTTGTAGTTCTTTTTCTTTATTATTATCTTGATTTGAGGATGAGACTTCTTGTGTCTGAGTTCTAACTATAATTTGTTTGTCTTTATTCCTTAATCCTAGATCACTTAGGGTTCTAAAGAAGTTTGGATTTCTAGATCTTTCTTTGGTTTCCATGTTAATAATAATATTCTTCATTGTATAATAATAATAATAATGATAATAGTAATAATA
>JAMLFT010002764.1:0-24179 GCA_026544285.1 Pachyrhizus erosus | reverse complement strand
AAAAAACTCAATTCGTGAAATAATAATAATAATAATAATAATAATAATAATAATAATAATGATAATAATAATAAAAGTTATACGTCATTACCAACAAAATACCAAAGGATCAAAAAGGAAATATTGAAAATGAATTCAGAAACAAACGAAGCTGCTTTAAAAAAATAGATGAATGAAAACCGTAGAAACCAAAAGAGGAGAAGAAGAAAAAATGTCCCACAATTGAGAAACAAAATACAAAAAAGAAGGCCTTGTTAAGTAGCTGATTTGGATGTGATGTCAGTCGAGGTCGAGATCTGTTTTCGAAATGGGTTTAGGGGTTGTGTGGTTGGCATGGTGGTCGACGGGGAACTCAACCGACATTTTACTGTTGATGTAGGCGAAGGAGATATGCTTCTCTTTCCCACCATAGAATCCCTCTTCATGCACTCAATGATTTGTCAGTTTCTTTTAGATATAACAAAAATTGTACAAGATTTTTATTAATAAAAAAACTGTAATAGGTTTTCTTTTCAAATAAATCCTCAAGAAAACACCTAAAACTCCCGTTTTATTAAAACTTCAAACTTCCAATATAAGGACATTTTGGGATTTTTTGGAGAATGGCCTGTCAAGATCACAAGAGTTTTTAGTTCTATGAAAAAGTTGGGAAAAAAAGGACATTCAAGGAAATTTACAAGATACACCTCAGACTTTGATTGTAGCTGTCGATTAATATTGTGTAATTCATGTAATCATCTTCATTTAGTGAGATAAAACTTTGTTGTTGTCGTCCTGTCGTGGCCAATTCACAGGCAACAAACTGCAATCAGCACACTGCAACACCAAACTAAAATGCTAGTGTTTAAATGGCTATTCCACTAGCCCACTACAGCGTGCCAAAAACTCTAAAGACAATAGGAAACATCAATTTATAGTCATTGGAACTCAAGTTAGTTGAATTTATTTTCTTGTTCTGTACAGCATTGCTACATCACTAACAAATCATGCTACCAGAAAGAACAAGTTTAATAAAACAATCATCAACTAGCCAACAAAAACTTGTGCAAAGTAACATTTACTGTATCCTGACTGCCTTGCAACACAACAGGTGGTGCCTTCCATAAAACGTGGGTATGTGGGCTTTGTTCACCCAAAATGTGCAAAATTCACAACTATTTGGACTAGAATAATATATACATTCAATGAGGAGTCACAAAGCACCCAGTGCCTGTCCATTCAGTACGGACGCAGATTTTTGCAGGCTCTCACATTGCACAATGTACAACAGAAAGTTGAAGCAGCATTTTCGATCACAAGGTCAGGTCAGGATCATCTTCATAATCAAAATCTTGTTCACTTGAAGCCCTTGCTCTCTTTGCATCTCTTGCCCCACCTCTACCTTTCTTTGGTTTACCCCTATGGTATACATGCAGATATTTTAGCTCATACAGGCATGCATTCTGTACATATGTGCAAAGATTTATGGAGCGGTTTCTGTAAACTAAGCTATTTCTTGATTAGTAAATTCAACAACAATAATGCAAAGATACAATAATTGAGTGCTTACTGTCCGTTAGCATAAATTCCTCCACCTTTTGAACGACCAGGACCATAATCTGGTCTACCATCTGAGATAAACAGAAACATAATGAAGAAACAACAAAATTCATGCCAATAAAGTAATTGAAATGCTTGCCTGTATGAACTCACCATCTCGTCCAGCTGCAAGCTCTTCTGCCTATAGTAAACAGATGAAGAAAATGTATGTTACAAGTCAGAAAGAACCTTTTTGTGCAAAATGCTGACGCTAAATAAATGAACCTTAAATTCTTAGAATTGGATGAAAGAAAACATAAAGGGTGATTTATTTTGTGGATAGGGTGTCAATAGGTTGGAAGGATTGAGCCCGATAAAGGATCCAGAGTTGAAGACCTTAGATATCTATGTTTCACCAACTTGAAACTTTGATGCATCCTATCCGCAACAAAAGATGTTATTATTTCTTAATCTATGTTTATATTTTGATTTCATACTCAAGTTTAAAGATTTCAAATACATACTGTTCTAATATGGTATTAAGCATAACGCCTGGCAAAATTGAAAGCAAATGACAGGACTGAGCTAAGCACATGCAAAAACATTTCATTTCTCTTCTTTCAATGGGAAATAGAGTAGACTTCCTGAACCATATATGACAAAGATTTCAAGGTAATAGTCGTATATATAGAGCAAAAGATATAGTACAATCATATATCTGAGGGTATAGCATGAATTTCTAAGCTCAATCATTGTTTCATATTTCTATAAAAGTATGCCTCTGAAATATTTTCTGCTTCAAATTGATCCAAATGGTACCGTCAGATCAGGCATTTTTGCCAAACTTCCAAACTGAGCTCTGTCATTACATTTAGCTGGATTAAATCAAGATGGCACAGAATTATTTTAGCCCAAAAATGTCAGAATTGATGCTTCCAACATATCCTAATCACTCTTATCTTCCCAGAAGATTAACATGCTAATGCTCTCATTATCAAACAAAAGTGTTATGATCATTGTTTCTCACAAGGATATAAAAACTGAACTAGAGATGAACTGCATGATGTTATCTTTTTACTATCCTTACATAGAAAAAGTATAGTGGTCACTACAACATGATCTTTTTTTCTATTCCTAGTTGGAAGCATATCACTGAATATCAGAAACAAACCGCTGGCGAGGTCACTGAAGATAATGAGAAAAGCCTGTCTTCAGGTTGAAACTTTCTAGACCTCTTCAAGCTGCCATGAAGAAATTTGATTCACCAATGTCATACAAACATCAATATGGAGCCAAACAGAAGATTCACCAATGTCTCACATAAAACACATGAACACATGCATGAACAAAAATTAAGTCATCTGAGACTGATACATAAAAACACAAAAACTACATATAAATTTATCCTAAGAAAACAATGATGAATAACAGAACTGCACTTCATGAACTGTCTTTGCTTCTCAACATTTCAAACAATTCTATTAATCTATTTCATTATCTAAAATTTTGGAATGATTCAATTAGTAATGCATCTAGGCAAGTCCTAGCAATGTATCACTTTAAGTGAAACATCAGGAATATCAGGAGGAATCAATACAGCTAACAAGTAACCAAACTCATGAGTTAGATTTTCCCAACCATCAATCAATCAAGATTGCAGTTCACCCAAATTGAGGCCCATTTATTATGGTCTGTGATCAAGTATATAACAGAACACATACTTGAAAGCACATCCTTATACTTCCTATTTTCCTTAGGATTATAAGAATCACAGATTCTGACAGAAAATATGGGTGCTATTTCTTTTCAGCAGAAATGAAATGAACTCCAGAAACTACAAGAACCGACAGAAAAAGTTGTTTGATAACAAGAACTCAAAATAGGGAACAAATTGTTAGTGTCTAGAAAAAATAGACAGCCAGAGAGAAGAAATTCATACAGTGCAGTGTTCTTTGATGAAGATAAGAAACCTTCAAATCCTTTCAATACATTCCCACATTGTCCAGGATCCTGTAAATAACTTGTCTCCATATCATAAACCTGTGCTAAGGGGAAAATGTCAGGTATTGCTTGCTTCAAAACACATGGAATGTTCTTTGTAGAAGTTTAACTTCACTTTTATTATGTCAAGTTGATCAACTTAAGAAGGGGAATGAGGTTTGAAAATCAAAGACATTGCACCAGAAGTGCATCAATGCATGCCCAATTCAACAAGAAACCTCGGTTACTAAGAATTGTTCAAAAACACGTGAAGAACCCAATTTTAAGTTAAATTACATTTTATCCATTTCTCTTATTGTACTCGGAATTGAATCCATCAATCGAACAAAAAGCACAGTTTTTAATAAATGAAAAATTAAAACAAATAATTTATTACAAAAGTTACAATTTTATAGGAACCAAACAAAAGATAATAAATTGCAACCGAGTAGTACGAAACAGTTTTCGCCCCTTTCGAAGGGAACCCAGATGCCAACGTTGAAAAATTTACCTGTTTTTCAATGCTGCGAAGCTCTTCGTGAAGTTTGGCTCTCCTACTAAGCAAAGAGGCTAACATCGCGGACGGGTTCACCGTACCCTTTTGCCCTAAAACAGGACATTTTGTTATAAGTTTAATAACCCTAAAAAAATTCAATTCAATCAGAGGGTAACGGAAGTAAAGGGTTATTACCTTCCGATTCCATGTTCGAGAGAACGAATTACTTGAGAAATATGAAAAGAAGAAGAAAAAAAGGAAACCCTAATTCCCCAATTGATGTCTTCTACTTCTAGGGTTCAATCTCTGAGTCTATTTTCGTCTGTGCTCGATTTCTTAGGGGTACTTTACAAATTAGGGGTAATTGCTTCGCACCTGACTGTGATAGCCCTCTCGATACCTTATGGGAGCTTTGTGACTAACGGCCGCTTTCCCGTCGCTAGAGCGTTTTCCCAGTGCGAAGGTGTTAGTGGTTTATCATTGGGTCAATAATGCCAATCCCTCTTTTTGTGCTACTCCTACTCCTAGGGCGGGAAGAAGATAAGAAAACGCCAAGCGTTCGATTGGTTTCCCAACTTGTTGCTTCTAAAGGCTGCCAAGGATTAACCAATCATGTTACGCCAAATCAGCCAGCGATAATAGATTTAAAAATCGATGTCAGAGTTAATAGAATACCATTGGATACAAATGGGGGCATTCCCATAGACGGTGGAGATTTAGTATATTGTTTTCATAATTTAAAGAAAAGGAATTTAGTATATCTAAAATTTTAATATAATAAATATTTGTTTCATTTAATGTTTTTATTAAAATTAATAGTTCAATTATTATTATTTTTTTAACTTTATAAAAATATACATATTTTCTTTAAAAAAATTAGTATTGATAGGATATTAGAGTAAGGAATGGAGTGTTCAATTATACCTACCTTTCAAAGTAAAATTGAAAAATTATTTAAGTGTTGCAAAGTTAACAAAAGAATCATAAGTACGATGACTTCATTTATATTAAAGATTACAAGTAAGGTTGTAAATGGATTGTATTTAATATAAATTTCATCAATTGAATTTAATTTTTGTGAGTTGGATTAGTTCATTAGACAAAAACATTTATTTTAATTAATCTAATTAAAATTGAATTAGTTCATGGGTTGAATTTGAATCTTAAAAAATTCAATCTATTCTCAATATATAGTAAACATACAAAAAAAATGTAATTTTTTTAATAATATTAAAAATTTTAAACTTAAACAAGTTATTACACCTCTTACTAAGTTACTCTCATACGGTCATATGTATAAAAATATTGATTTAAAAATATCACATTGTTAATTTTGAAATTGAGATTTTTTTTATAGAGTTAGATAGTTGAAATTTTTTTTAGTAACTCAATTCGATAATCCAACCCAATTAAAGTTGGGTTGGATTGGGTTGCAAAAAAAAAAGTAAAACATAGACTCAATCCAATTAACTTTAATTGTATTTGGTTGAAAAATTGTCTAAAATTAATCTAACCCAAATCATTTACACCCTTAACTATGATCATATTATTCTTATTTCCATGACTTGGTATAATTTCCCAAGAAGGAATGACACGAGTAGTGAAGGATTTTGTTTATTTAATGAAAAAATTATTTACAAGATATTATAGTAAAAGATGTCTCAACTTAAGAAAATATAAAATAAGTAACATCGTGATATTTTTTCATTTCAGCAGTCACACACCTCTAGCAGTAGCATCATGCCTTTGACAACCATCTCACCTCATATTATTTCAATTATGTGTCATTCTATCCATATTTCTCGCATCAATTACCCTATACCTCCTCCTTTTTGGGGACTAAACCAACATCTACACTATAAAATATCAAAAGGAAAAATCAAAACTAGAAAAAGGGAAGAAACCAAAGAAAAGAAAAAGAAAAAGGATAACAGTGTTGTCATTGATGGTGACTCTCTATTGTGTTATACTAACAACTACCCCTTTTTCCATTTTTCTTTCCCTTATTTTTTGTCTCCCCCTTCCCCCTCTCTTTCTTTTGTTATTCCCCTTTCTCATGCGACCAACAATGGCCCTATGGTGGCGACTGTCACCACCCCTTCCTTCCCTATTTTTTGCTCTCTTTTGTCTCTCTCACTTTCCCTCTCCCGAATTCCTCTCCATGAAGTTGCTTATTTGTAAAAAGTTGGTGAAGTTGACAAATGTGCTAATAGTGTTGCATGCATAAGGTTGTGCAATGTGTAACACCCTAAAAAAATTCTTTATATTGTCTTGAATGATTTAATTATTTAATTGATTAATGTTATTAATTTTATGATAGAATTTTAGAATTTATATTCTCCATTAAAATAAATGTGATATTGTGTTGTCTAGTTAATTAAATAATTCTGTAGTAATAAAAATTGTTTTTTGGATAGAAAATTAATTATTGAAACAATATAAACTTAAAGTAACTAATGAGAGATTGATTAAATTAATTACTAAATAAGATAAACAAATATTTAAGCTAGGATTATACGTGATAGAATTTTCAATAAAAACTACATGAAAAAGTAAATTTATATTGTTAAAAATGACATAAAAATTGAAAGAGACCTAGACTTAATTTAATTGGGCCTTGTATGAACCCAATTAAAACAAAAGCTAAAAAGTTATGCCTAGAAAAGGGGGGGATTCATTAATGGTAGGGGAAATTGTGTATTAATTAGCCATTTAAGAAAGATAATAGCTCATTCTTATCCATTCTCCTTCTAGATCATTCTCCTACTCTCTAAAACTTTCTCTTCTTTGTCTAAACCTTTGAAAATTCTTCTAAAAATTTCAAAGCATTCAATTGTTAGAAGCCTCTCAAATTAAAGTATAGTGTTAAGGAATAATCAAGCTTTCTAAGAACACCAAACATCAAGTGGTTTGAAGAGAAAACTAAGGGTGTGAGGGGTCTTTTAGCTTAACTATGGATTATGTTACTTTCATTATTTTTTTGTGTTCATGACTTTGTTTGATCATGGATTATTATATTGATTTGGTAAAATTATTTGTAAACAGGAAAATGGGTAATAGGTTATGGGAACTAAGACTATATTTGAATTTTTCTAAAATAATTGTGAATTGATTCATTGCATGATAATGAAGTTTGTGAAGTTGTTAGGACTTTTGAATTCGTATGTATTTTTTTTTAGATTCTTTTGACGTCGTTTACTATTTTTAAGTTATTTATTTTTTAGGGATGTTAAATCTTTCTAAGACCTCAAATAAATGCTAGAAAATTATTGGAATTGAATTTCTGAAAATTGGAATCATGGTAGTAATCCTTAGGGTATGAATATTTTCTGTGATTTTTCTTGTAATTATTTATTGGGTTTATTATTTTAAAATAGGGATTGTTAAATTTGTATATTTCTTTCTTGGAGATAAATTAATTTTTAGAAAATAGTTGTGGTTAGAATAATAGTTTGAGAAATTTTGTTGTGAGTTCATGATGCCATATAGACATAAGGATACTTTTATTATGACTTTTGGAACCTATTTAATATTTAGTAAAAATAAACAATCAAACATTTTATTTTTGGACAACTACTATTAAGAAAATGAAAAATGATAGCAAAATAATTTATTTCGATTTAGGAAAGTTCTTATAAGAAACTGAGACAATAGGTATGACCTTTGTAAGAAATTAGAACAATTGAATGTAATTAAGTATTTTTAATATTTTATGAAATATTGAAAATAAAGAATACAATGCAATTGAAATTATTTAGAAAATCATACTGATTAATAGAAATAAATTATGAGAAATTTTTACTAAGGAAAATATACTATAAGGAATTTTATTATTCAATTTTATGACAATTGAATATGGTTTCCTATTTTTTATATTTATTGAGCTTATAATTCTATTGTATGTGTATTATTGAGATTATTTGATATGTAAATTCTTTATTATTGTAATTTAAATTAAAGGATTATTTCGAGTGGTCAAACCTTATAGGGAGACTTTGTATTACATTTTAATGAACTTATGACATAGTTGACTTTTGACTATTGATTGTTGAATTTTATCTATTGACTATTGACTTTTGTGTTGAATTGGATCTTGAAAATTAAGAAGTAAAGCCTTGGAGCAATGTGTGTTGGATACTTGATTCTAATGTGTGATGTTGAATATTTTGATTTGGGAAAAATGAGAGTTTCAAATTTTTGTTAAGTAGATGAACTCCTAAGAAAAAAAGAGTGCATTTAGAAAAATTGGAAATGACCTAAAACAATTTGATGTTCATTGAAAACAAATACTTAAGTAACAATAAAATACATAGTGCAAATATCATAATAGAACATAATAATAACTAATAGGAGTTAGAATTTATACATAAATAATTATGGACGTGACAGAAGACAATCAGTACATGTGAAACGAATGCAAAAAATTACAAATTTGATAAAACATAAAATTGAGAGAAGTGAGGAATTTCATAAGATTTTTAAAATAAGGGTAAAATACTAATGTTATTTGTAAAGGGATAACATAATTGGTGTGAACTTTGTGATGTTGCAAGTGATGAACTCTTGTATATTTTTAATCAATGAAGACGTACAAAATAAAAATAATCTTTTCTAGTGGATTATACAAAGATGACGAAAATGAAAATGTTTGAGACAAATTGTGACATAATAAAAATATGATAGTCCTTTAGGATGATGTGTCATTTGGGAAAATGAGATTGTGGTGACGCTTCAAAATGTATCATTGACTGTGAAATGATATTTTGTGATAGACGTCAAATTTTGAGTCATTAAAATAGTGGAAGAGAGATTGTAGTCTTTGTGTATACTGACGAATATGTGTGTGTAAATGGTCCTCATTGTGTACCAAAACACATGGAAAGTTAAACAAACTCATATTTAATAAAACTAAATAAAGGTTTTAAGTTGAGGAGACAGTCCTTAAAGCCTTTAGGGATGACAACACAAACTGGTATATGATGGATTTGATTGTGGGTTGACGAACTTTGGGGATACATGTCGAGTTGCAAGGTGTTTTGCATAAAATCCACTTGGTAATTCTGACAGTGGCGAGATCATTCAAATCAGTGAGAACTCTACTAGAATACCAAGGTGAGGACAAACTCTTAATAAGTCATCCGACTTAAAAAAAGTAAGAGCATTAAGTTTCAGAATTTCTAGTGGTAGTAGATTTGTATGAATTAACTAACTAATTTGGGACATGTGAGATTCGAAAGAAAGTTGTATAGAATGATTATGTTTGTGTTTGTGACATGAGATTCTTGTGTGTTAGTCTTTGTGAAACAGAGGATTCACCTATGCATTTTATTTTATTTTTATAAAGATGGTGAGTTAAAGGTTGAGATATTGATTATGGACAACTTTTCCATAATGGGGAGTAGACCCATGATAACCTCTTCGAAGAGGATCATTTCATGAGAAAGCTTAGGATTTACATAGTGCCAATAGGGGGCAAAGAATAAAGAGTCACTAACCTTTAAGTTGAACATGTGGTTTACACAACCTACACCTCCATATTTTAGGACAAATTCACCTATACCAAACATTTCTTTTGCTTCTTTTTCAAAGGGGACTATCACCTATTATCAAGATAATTGTCAGACCAACTCATCTTTTTGCTAGTTAAATTTTTCCTACCTATTTGATATACTACATTTATCTCGTAATAGGGACTAGTGGGAGACGGATGACCCCACATAAGGAGGACTTGGAGGATGACGACACCATAGATGATGAGATTCTAGAGATATAGGTTACAAATGACTTTGATCCAAATATGTAGATTTTTTACAACCTAGATGAGGAGCATGAAGATGATCTAGAGACACTAGTAATATATATTTGGTTGAGGAGGCTTCTAAGGAAGATCCAAAAGAGGATTCTTCTCTAGAATTTCAATAGAGATTCTTTGATAGTTTGGGGGTTGGGATAGGTATATGGTATAAATGATACTCTAAGTGTTATGAGTATTATTTTAGATTTTATTGAGACATTTGACATATGTTTATTTTGAAAATATTATCTATGCATATATTTTGAGTATTATTCAATATTATTAATGAGTTGATGTTTTAAAATGAATTATGATTCTCGTTTTATTGTATGTATGAAAATATTTATTTTTATTATATCAGTAATTAAAGATAACTCTATATAAATTATATATATATAGAATAACGCAATTTTCAAGATGACAAAATTATTCTTATATAGATTTAAATTGAAATTATTTATTATATTATTTTATTCAATAATACATTTAAAAAATAAAAAAAATATGTATTTATAATTAAGGATGATACATAATGGATGTACATGTTTGATAAAGAGAATGTACAAGGACCCCCACAATAAATAATGACAAAATTACATGATTAAACAAAAAAATAATTTTAATATGTAAAAAATAGCAATTCTAATGATTATTTAATAGTTTAATTACTATTTTGATCTCACCATTATTTTAATTTGTTCAATTTTATTTCATTATAATTAAAATATTCAATTAGATTATGTTACTTTTAAAACAAAGTCAATGTATTCCCTTTCCGTCTAATTGATGTGATATGACTTCAACTTTCCTTCCAATGTATTCCTTTTACATTTAATGGTTGTTGCTAAAGGCTCATGCGCCCCCCGCCCACCACAACCAAGGACTTGTTCTATCGCTACCACGTCTAAGGGCTCGTGCCGCTACTGCTACAACCAACGGCTCGCGTCTCTGTCACTGCACCATGGGCTTGCGTTTCCACCATTGCTGCATCCAAGGATCACGTTGTTGTTGCTACGTCCAGGGTTCGCGTTGCCATTGTTGCGTCAACAAGTCGTGTCTACACTGTTGTGTTCACCAGTCATGTCTCCATTCCTGCGTCCAAGGGTCGCATCTCCACCGCTACGTCTAGGGCTCACGTGATTGATGTGTCTAAGGATCGCGTTGCCATTGCTACGTCCAAGGATCATGTCTTTGTCGCTACATCCAGGGATCGCATTACTGTTGCTGCGTGTAATGGTCGCTTTGTTGTCTCTGCTTTCAGGGGTCGCGTTTCCACCATTGTGACCAAGGGCTCGTGCCTTCATAACACGACACACAAAGACAGAATAGTAAACGATAACACGTCCTTCCACAATATTGAAAATAATGAGAACTAATTAAATCTTTAATAAAAGTGAGATAAAATTGAATAAATTAAAAAATATAATGAAACAAATATAGTAAATAAGTCTTGTTTAATTGTCCACCATAAATTATTTATCTCACTTACACACGGTAGCTGTTATTTATGATAAATAATAATCAATATTATGATATTAAGATATTAGTTAAAAACAATTTATTAGATAAAAAATATAAAAATATTAGGTTTAAATAAGTTTTAAGTCTTTATATTTTTGTATTTTTTTAAAATAAGTCTCTATTTCATTTTTTTAAAAGTTTTTTATTTTCTATTTTTTTTTAGTTATATTGCTCCCTTATGTTAACTTCAATATGTTAATTGTTTATGTAGTCTTTTATTGACCACATCACCCAAAGCCACGTGTTATCATTTTGCCATGCTTGTTAAATAAAAAATTTAGTTTTCGTAGTAGGTCTTCGGATAAAAGAAACACATTAGTACAATTGACTTTTAGGATGCTCTCCACTCCAATTAAAAAACTGAACTTGTGATGCACGTCGCCACTCGGGAAGCCATGTACCAAGTTTTTCAACATTGTTGTTTGTCCATTTGGTGAGGGATTCCACTTCTTACATTACATTCGCAGTGGTTATAATGTTGTTGCTTGTATGATGAATTTAAAACCTGCTACTCAATCAAGAACTGTTGTTACACCACCACCTGTCCCTAATGATTCTACTTCACCTGCATATGTAACAAGTTCAACACCACTGAAGGATGCAAATTTGATGACAAGTGCCATTTTGCCCATGGTGAATGGGAACTTGGCAAACCTATTGCTCCATCAATTGATGATCATCATCGTCCTTTTGAACCTCTAGCAATGCATAAGTTATCAAAAATCCAACCATTGTAGCATCGCTCCCACTATTAAATCTACTTACCTTCTTTTACAATGCTTAGAAAGGTTCAAATGCATAAAACAAATTCATGTGATCCATGTGCTCAATGATGTGCTCCACATGCTCAGCAAAATGTTTTAGGCTTATTAATTTTTTGCCTTTACAAGAGAGGCAACAATGAGCAGATTGAGGATGTAAATGTCAAGAACTGTTGGTGCCATGTTATTGATGTCTCAAATTACTCTGTAGTCGATATACCATAATCGCTGGTGTGTTGCTTAAACGAGGATAAATAGTTAGTATACTCAAAATAAAGGTTGAAAACTCCAAATAAAAGTCGTACACATAGTGTTATAATTTGATTATTCATAAATTGACTAAAACTAGTAAATGTAGCTTAGTATTGCTGCAATAGTATGATTTACTTGTAAATCAATGAAAAAAAATAGTAAATATGATAGTAGACAACAACTATAGTCTAGTGTCCTAACACAGTAAATAATTAGTTCCAAATAAAAAAACACTAAAAAAAATGTTCCAATTCCATCAATCTTTACTTCAGGTTTTCAAGATCAACTATTTATTCCCATTTAAGCAACACACCAGCGATTATGGTATGCTAACTATAGAGTAATTTGAAATATCAATAATATGGCACCAGCGGTTCTTAGCATTTACATCCTCAACCCGCTCATTATTGCCTCTCTTCTAAAGGCAAAAATTAATAAGCTTGGAACATTTCATCGAGCATGTGGAGCACATCATTAAGCACATGGAACACATAAATTTATTTTAAGCATTTTAGTCTTTCTAAGCATTGCAAAAGAAGGCAAGTAAATTTAATAATGAAAGCGATGTTACAATGGTTGGATTTTCAGTAACTTGTGCATTATTGGAGGTCCAAAAGGACGATGATGATCATCAATTGATGGAGCAATAAGTTTGCTAAGTTTCCATTAACCATGGGCAAAATGGCACTCGTCACCAAATTTGCACCCTTCAGTAGTGTTTAACTCGTTACATATGCAGGTTTTAATAGCGAGTGAAGCATAATCATTAGGAACAAGTGGTGGTGCAACAATAATTCTTAATTGAGGAGCAGTAGATTTTAAATTCATCATATAGGCAACATTGGAACCGCCAGGAATGTAATGCAAGAAGTGGAAACTCTCACCAAATGGACGGCCAACAGTACTACATGACTTCCCAAGTCGAGGCATGCATCACAAGTTTGGCTTTTCTAATTAGGATTGAGAGCATCCTCGAGCTTGATAGTCAATTGGTAGTGTACTAGTGTGCTTTTCTTATCTCATTACCTAAAATGAAAACTAAAAATTTTTATTTAGCAAACGTGACAAAGTGGTCATTACTTTGGATGATGTGGTCAATAAAAAAGTACATCATTAGTTAACAAATTAAAATTAACAGCAGGAACCAATAGAACTAATGGAAAAAATTAGAGGATGAAATTTTTTTTTAAAAAATAGAATAGGGACCTATTAAAAAAAATACAAAAATATAACAATTTAAAACTTATTTAAATCAAAATATTATTATCTTTTTAAATATGATTTTTTAATAAGATATATTTATTTTTTAATTAACATGTTTACTGCAATTGTTAACTAGATATATGAAAATTCTAATATATATATATATTAAATAAAAAACGCACCCACAAGGCCATAACACATGGTAACATACATTCTATTTCCTTTCCAGATTCCCACGCTAATCCTAATCCTGGGCACTGGGTAGCGTCTTTCGTCAACGCTGTTCCAGTTTCGAGTGTTCAAAGTTTCAATTGATCACAATAGCCCAAAGTCCTTTCCTTTTCTCTCCAAATTCAGATTCTCTTCATGGATTTCCATTTCCTGGTATATACTCTTCCTTTGTTGGGTTCCTTTTCTTTCTTTTCTTTTTCTGGGTTTAATTTTGTTTTTGACTTTTTATTTTGCAAAATCAGGAGAAGCTGAAAATTTGGAAGAAAAATGAAGAGAAAGAAGGGGAAGGTCCTCCTCTGGTGTGGTTCGAAACCTCTGTCTCTGTTTGTCGCCGCTTCCAGTTTGAACCCCATGGCCAACTTTCTGTACTCTCCTACTCACCCTCTCCTCAAAGTAGTATTTTTTTTTTAAAAAAAAGAAATTAGGAGCTAAAATATTGTTACTTGTTCTAAGGAAATGTTTTTCTTTTTCACTGGTAACTACAAAAACATTATCTTGTTTCACTTTGTTTCGTGTTTCCAAATATTGGTACAATGGTGAAAATTCAGCATCTGTTTTTTTGGTGGTCAGCCAAAAACAAGAAAATTCAGCATTTTGATTTTCATAAATAAAGAATAAAAATTTGTAATGTGTCTTTTGGTATCTCTGTAGGTAACGCTTGTTGGTGATTCTAGACCATTATATCATAGAATTGTTGACTCTTTCCTGAATAAATTTTTCCCTTCAGGATATCCATACAGGTAGTTTGGTCTTTTCCTGAATATTTTGTTATATATGCCATGGTTATTTATTTGACTAGTTAATTCCTTTCTTCGGTGTTTGCCTTGCAGTGTGAATGAAGGGTACCTCAGATACACACAGTTCCGAGCATTGCAACACATTGCCAGTGCAGCGCTATCAGTGTTATCAACTCAGGTCTTCTTCTAATAACTTGAGAACCTCAGCAAATCATGTAACCGCTTTCCTAATGACTGATGATAAATTCTTATACTTCAAGCCGTATTTATTCCTTACATGTTGTAGAAACTAGGTGCATTTTGGTTTTGATTATTTTTAGGGGAAACTTGGTTTCTTCTTGTAAGCTAATCCAAACACAGCAGATGTTGGCATGTGAAGGCAGATAATTAAATTGGTTTATAGTTTTATTATCATATATTATCAAGAGAAATGAATAATTAAGAGAGACCAAATTTGACTGCTACATCACCTCTTTGCTAAACTGGAAGGCTAAAGTTAATAAGAGCAAACGGCCATTGATTAACATGAGTTAGTGTGAGGGTTTATGATTGAGAGATACTCATATTGAGAGGAAATGCTAGTGAAGGAAATTGGAAAAATAATAAAGGAATAGTTAGTGGCTTAGTGCAATATATCATAAAAAATTACTCATTTTTTTTAAAAAAACATGTCAAAGGAAAATATAGTATATATAACTTTTCCTGGTGGCAATGAAAGAGGGTTGCTGGCATGACTTGAAATGAGGTTCGAAGAGAACATGAAGTGGCATTAGGGGACAAGTAATGAGGAACTGATGTGGCAACAATACAACCTGCAAGCCTTTTTCAATATATTGTGATGCCTATATGTGACACGTTCTTTTTATTAACTGTAATTTCTTACTGAAGGATCTTCGCAAAACAATTGAGCTTGTAGTGGGTGTCTATTAGCAGACTTCCAGCAAGAGGAGTCTAAATTGGGAGGAAAGGAGGAGTGCAGAGAATTGGAGCACTAAGCTGTCATTAATAGAAAGAATAGCAGTAACCATTTAGCTTGTTATTGCACAGTCTCCTGTAAGGTTGCAGGACAAGAGATTGTGGGGGATTTTTTGCATACAGAGAAAGAGGAGAGGCTAGGTCTCAAATTCCTGGAGAGAGTTATGCTTCTGTGTTGCATAGTGTTCTTAGTCTCTACTGTCTGCTCTGTTCTGTAGCAGTCGGTTACCAATTCAGAGATAGATTATCTAGCAATAAGAATTACATGTTTGCCTCATTTCCTGGTCCAGTTCTGTTAGTATTCTTGTTCTGTATGCTCATTCTTCTGCAGTCACTGCTATTTGCTGCAGGCTTGCGGCCGACTCCTGCACAAGCAACTGCTGTTAGTTGGGTAATTTGATACTACTTTGCAATTGACAATTTCTTAGACCAGTTATGCTTGCATGCATTTAATATATAATTTGTTTCTCTTACCAATATTCAGATTTTAAAGGATGGTATGCAACATTTAGGGAATATAATATGTAGCAATTTGGGTGCAAGAATGGATTCTGAGCCTAAACGTTGGAGAATCTTAGGTTTGCATTTAAGTTGTAACTTTTCATTTTTTTTTTTTTTATATATTAGCTCTTATTTGGCACATTTTATGGTGTATGACTGCAATAAACCTTTCATCTTGCAGCTGATGTGCTCTATGATTTAGGCACTGGTTTGGAAGTGCTTTCTCCCTTGTGTCCACAGCTTTTTCTTGAAATGGCAGGTCTAGGCAATTTGGCCAAGGTACACACGTTTATTGAGTTTTTAAAATTAACTTACATGGTGGCATTTGTTGTCATACAAAGTTGATACAATACCAGTTGGTCATTTTCATCCATGCCTATGTACTGTATGTCCTGATACAGAACATTTCTTGTTCTAATGAAAGTAACTGTTCATTAAACCATTCCATTTTGGGTATAAACTTACCTTTCCATTCATTTTGGAGTCAACAGGGGATGTCAATCGTTGCATCAAGAGCTACAAGATTACCTATATATTCTTCATTTGCTAAAGAAGGAAATCTAAGTGACCTATTTGCTAGAGGGGAGGCTATTTCAACTCTCTTTAATGTTGTTGGAATTGGAATTGGAATTCAATTAGCATCTACTGTATGTGCGTCAATGCAGGGAAAGGTATACCCATACAAAATTTTAGCAAAGCATCATATTCAGTAAAAAATTATGTGACTTACATCATACTCTAAAAAATAATGTGATTTATATTAGATGTTGTGATAACCATGTTGGTTATTGGCAATTAGAAGCATTATTAAAAAATATGTCAGCAAATAACTTTATTATTTGAACTTTTTGAGATAAAAATAATCAGGCCATGTACTGAAATAATAAATATGCATTTATTTATGAATCCATACTGACGGATTATGAAACATTTCTTTTTAGTTGGTTGTGGGGCCTCTACTATCAATTATACACATATACAGCGTTTCTGAAGAAATGAGAGCAACACCTATCAATACCTTGAATCCACAAAGAACTGCAATGATTGTGGCTGATTATCTCAAGGTGTGGTCTGATTTTTTGTAAATGAATTCTCTCTTGGTTTCTTTATTTGTAAAACTGAAATGCTGTTGGACTGTTAATTGAGTTCAAGCCAGGCTGGAAATGTATCAAGCCCAGCTGATCTAAGATATCGAGAAGATTTGCTATTTCCTCGGAGACTCATAGAAGATGCTGGAAATGTAAGAGTTGGTAGGGCTTTACGCAAGGTTATCAAGCCTTCAAGGCTTCTTGAATTAAAACAAGTATTCCCTGGGGAGAAGTTTTTTTTAAATGGTGATAATAGGTGCATTGACATGATATTGGAGCAAGATGCTATAGGCGAAGATGCATTGAGAGGGTGGCTAGTTGCTGCATATGCTGTACAAATTCATAAGTCCTCTCATGAGCTCAGTACCAGTACCCTGCTACAGGCCTATGAGAAAATGAATGAGGTCTTCCCTGTGTTTATAAAAGAATTACAATGCAAAGGGTGGCATACAGATCGTTTTCTTGAAGGAAGTGGTAGCCGCTTTGCATTTTAGTGCACAAATCAATCCTATATTGGCTTTAGTAGGCTTTTTACCTATCGTGAGAGATTGGATGCATTACATGTGATGGTTCAGGTTACTTCTTCAAGTTAATCTTAAGATAGCAGTTTGCATTGAACTATGCTGCTTCAGGATGATAAGCGGTCCATATCCTGCAATGTAGGATGCATATAGTAGCAATTGACTTTGTTCTCTTCTCTTGGCTTGGTTTCATCTCTTTAATTGTATTTTATTGAATAAATCATATTGGACTTAATGATAGTGACATAGAGATGTCTCTGATTGATGATCGACTGAATTTGATAAATGATATACCCTTGACGCATCTTGTGGTCGTGGGATGTCTCTGATTGATGAGAACGTGAGATTAATGGAAAGGGACAAAGTGAAGAATTAGTTAAAAGATATAAAAGGGGTCGAGAAAACAAAATTAACTAAAAGTACTTTGAAATAAATTAAAAATAAGAGTGAAAAGTGGCAAGAACAACTCGTAAAAAAATGTTTATGTTTTGGACCTATTTACTTGATAAAAGAAGTTTACAAACTAATATAAATTGGTTTGGACCGATTTAGTTGCATGACTCTGGGTAGAGTGGGAGACCCTTGTAGATCTCTCACAGTGGAAAATTAATAATATCTGTTGGGATATATTGATATTAAAGTGAGTTGTCAGGATTTGTTTAAGCAACCTGCTAGGGAAGTCTATTACTATATGTTTTAATAAAAATATTTATTCCAAATGGATTAGTAAAAGATCCCACCCATCAGAATTGCTTGACCGGAGCTAAAGTGTCATTTCGTAACTCTTGCCGGAGTCCACATTCGAAACATCTTCCTTTCTTACTAGTGAAGAGAGTTCTAAAATTTTTAGCAAAGCGTGTTTTAACACTTTTCTTTGAAATCTTTGTGTCAAAGATTCATCCATAACTCCTACTTGAAGCCTGAAAAAGTATAGTATTCCTTAAGTTTTGCAGGATTTATTGGTTACTCCATTCTTCAAATATCTACGAATCAGTGAATTTACTCCAATTGTTCTCATTGGCAGATTCCTTCCAACAATCCCACAAAAGTTTATTGTGGATCTTTCAAAACAATGAACCAGTCCATGCAAATATGTCAAAGGCTCACTCCTCGATCTTCACCTTCCTTGGACAAACAAATAGAAAATTAACCATAATAACTCAAACAAAAATTTGCCAATTAATTCAAAAAAGAAGAAAAAATCAAAACTTTTCAATAATAATACCTAAAGAACCCGAAAAAAAAAACAGAAAAAAAAATTGAGTCTTTGAGGGTGGTTGGCGGTGGATTATGGTTGTTGTCGAAATGAGCTTTGCTGTTCTCTTTGATTTGGTGGTTGTTGAGTCTTTGAGGGCCTTTCTTTTATTCAAATAAAGGGTTTATAAAAGAGTGTCCTTTGGATGTAAGAAAGAAAGAGTAAGAGTGGTGTGGTGTTGCTAGTGAAAGGAAAATGCTTTGATCCTGGCGTCCTCATCATCGTCTAGCGATTCAACCTTCGCGCTAAGTCCATCGCCTTCTTCGACTACCATTCACAAATTAACGACTCCACTGTCGACAACTGCGACGTAGCGTGGCGGTGCTTTTGCAACTCACGCTTTAGCATTTGGCTCAAGTCAAGCAATTATCACTAATCCACCTGTAATTAATATTTTTTAAAAAACAATTTTTTAATGGACTTTCTTTGCAGGTTGTGCATATAAATCCTAGTCATTGGCTTTTAAATTAAAAAATCTCAATGATTGTTATCAGTTTCTCACAATGAAAGTCTTAAAAAGGTCTTTCACTCTAGTTATAGTCTAGTTGTGTAACTAATAGTTAAGTTATTCAAATAAATCTATTATTCGATCAATTTAATCGATTCGGTCTAGAAGTTACGATAACTTCACGTAAAATCACTACTTAGGAGTATAAACAATAGAAGTTCTTACAATTGAGTTAGAAAGTGATGTGATTACTTATAAAGTCACTTCAATACTTAGACAAGTGGTATTCACAAGATTAGTATGTTTATAGTGATATTTCAAATAAGTGATATTTTTAGAGAAAGGTTGTTTACTTAATGTGATTTTTTGTTTGTATGTTTATGAAATTTACTCAAGGTATATCACCATGTGGTGAGGGGAGTCAATTTTGCTTAACAGTCTGTTATGTAAGTGCATATTTGGATTCGACTTTATAAACTTAAGTTTGAATGAATTTTATTTTACAAATTAAATTTATAAAAGCAACTCATCATTTTCTTCTATTTTATTTTAAATTGAGTTTCAAAATTGAATTAAGGAAAAACTCAATTTTTAATTCAATTTTACTTTACAAATAAATGTTTAAGACCTCCTAAGTGAAAATCAAACATGACATAACTAATTACACAATGTAAAATTATAATGCATAAGATATCTAAGTCTAAGATAACATATATTCTAAACAACTATAACTATGTTAATAGGATAATTTGAGTCGAACCTAAATTGTATCTTTTACTAATAAGATGCAACTTGTAGATCTCAAGTTGATAAACAAAATTGAAAAACACGGTACTCTTTCAAAGAACATTCAGTACCATCTCACTCAAATTTGGTCAATTGGTTCAATTAGTGAATTGATTAGTCTCACCAAATAACTAATCTAATAAGTATAACAAATCAGTTGATCATCAAAACCGTTGATATCCAATTTGGTTTTGTTAAAAATAAAGGATTCAAACAATTTTTATTAAATAGAATCTTATTCACAAAACAACATTATTTCGTGTTTAAAATGTTAAAAAGAAAGAAAAACATAGGCTTTCGCAAAAATGCTATTTATACAATCTTGAAATATGTTTCAAGTTGACATGCTTAAACTTTTCATGCCAAATTCATTTTTCATCTTATTTAGAAACTAAAGATGTTACTTTTTGTTGTTTAGATCCTCAAGATCAATCTTATAAAGATAGTTGTCTTTTAACAATAAAGAAGATGGTGTTATTGATTTATCTAACTATGCATGAGTTTTTATTGAAGGAGAGATAAACCCACTGTCTCAAAATTGACTTATAATAATTAGGTTGTACTTGAGTTCAACATAATACATTTTCAATTATAGGTAGAGATGATTTACCAATTTTACCTATACAATTGATTTTTCCATTTTCACTTCCTTCAAAGGAGGCTATTCCTTCATACAATCTTAAGTCTAGGAATATAAATCTTTCCTCATCATGTGTCATAAACATCTATAATTTTTGCCTATCAACGATACCTATAATAATAACAATTTGAGACTTTAGTATCTAAATCCTCTTAGTTTCTTTCATATTAGTGACAATGATTTTATATAAGGAATTTGTTTTCTTTTTCTTTTGTAAATGCATCTCGTTTCAAGATGTCCAAAATTTTCACAAAGTTGCATGAAGTGGAATAAAACTAAGGAGAGTTTATTTTCCAATCATTTTTCTTCTTGTAACCTATCCAATCTTTTGAAACGAATGTCTTTAACTTTTTGAATGCATTTTTAATTTGGTAGACACATTAAAAAAAATTAGCTAGATCCTTTTTAAGACACAATATTTCATTAGTTTTTCAACTTTAGAAGAGTACATAGTCTTATTAAGAACTTTGGTTTGACTAAGACTATCTCAAGAATTTTTAGATCATTAGAATTTTTTCTTCTTCTTGAGTATGTCATTTTCTAAAAGAGTTTCCTTGTATTTTCTAAATGGTTTGAATGCGAATATAACATAGCTTATAAACGTATCATCTCCACTAGTCAAGTCATGAGTTCATCGACCTTCTAGGAGTATTTATCGTCAGGTGGAAAAAGGGTTGGAACTTGTTTGCTATTTGTATCTGAAATGTGGGGGTTGTAGGAGTAAGCCATATATCCTTAAGCAAACACACACATATATAGATCATCTCTATCTATCGTAGACTCTCATCTCACCGTAATGTGCCTAATTAGGGATTCTACTCTATTTAGGATCTTTCGTAGCCTCCAATACTACTAACTCTGGGAGAACTTACACTAGCGTGTCAATACTAGTCCAAGTTTTCATTTTGGGTTGACGATCAAGAGTACATATTCTACCTATTATTGGGTCTCGGACACTCTCAACCGAATCTTGGTAATGCTCCACTTTTTCGGGGACGTCAACCCAGTTCTGTGACATCCTCTACACTTTGAACGGTTCACACATTGACACCTTATCTACCTCCAAAAAATCACTAGAACTTGCATACATTTCTCAGGTACCTTTTGTGATCAACCCTTGCAATCTCCAGTCTTATTTCTCACTCGTTAAGGACTTTGACCCATTCTAGCTTCCTTTCTTCATTTGTCAACCTTCCTTGTTACTGATGTTTAATTCCATGATATCATTGTTTAACATCTTTCTTCCATTCTTACTTTGCAACTTTTATAAAAATTTTATTCAATTATTGTCTGAGAATTTCTTAGTTTATCTTCTACCTTAGAGTTATTTTTGGAATTTACTGTCTAACTTAGATAGTTGTCAACATCTTATAGGTTCCTCTACTATTAGTAGATGTAATAAATCTTCATTTCTATCATCAATATAGGAAATAAAACATTATCATATAAATAGGAACAACCAATTATAGTTAAAGAAGATTTCAAACAATCAATCACACATTTACAACTAAAATGACAAGAGAATGACAAAATGATTTTTTTCAATACCTTAATGTTTATGTTCTAATTTATCTTTCTTCATATTCAATTTTAATGCTATTCTATTTAACTAATCAATATTACAATTAAATTGAGAAATTTATCCATATTTCAAGAATTAAAATTAAAAAAAATAAGAAAAGGGTAAAATCGTCTTTTCCAGTAATTTTTACCATTATTTTCTCCTTTATTTCTCCTTTATTCCCCTTTTCATTTGCTTCCTATTCCTATTTTATTTTCCTTCTGATTAAATTAATTAAATGTTAGTATTTAATTAAGGGATTCACTCATAAGTCAAAATTATATCTAGGATAAAACAAGGAAAAAAGATAAAATTGTCTTTTTTTATTCTAGTATTTTTTTTTCTTTATTTTCCTTCCTTCTTTTCTTTCTTTCTTCTTTTCCCCTATGATTTTCTATCTTTATACTTATTTACCAAAATCAGGTTATTTGAATTAAAAATTTAAATTTATCTTTCTATTTGCACCTCCCCTTTTACTATTCACAACCTCTTGTCTTACTCTTTGCACCCCTTACTCTACTAAACTCACCCCCTTTTGTTTTCTTTTTACACCCTAAGATTAATAACTGCACCCCCTGTCTTCATCTTCTTCTTCTTCCAGTTAGTTTTTCCTCCCCTATTCTTTGTTGGAAAAATTCTCACCCCATTCTTCCCTACTGGTTTCCCATTGATAGATTGATATATTCATCTAGTTCTAATGAAATTTTTCAAACCAATTCTAGACTGAAATTCAAAAATCTTAATAAGTATCTATTAGATTATATAACAAAATTTTGGTAGAGAATAAGATTTCGAATTCGAGCCTACCATCACAATTTCATTCTCCATTTCGCATTTATTAATTGTAAATATCCTTCTTAACTTCATAAGCATGATTAATTGAGTTTTAATGAGTCTAATCTTAATTCGAGAATTGAAAATTTGCTTCGAAACACAGTGCGTATCATTGAATTCTAATTCTAATTTCCAAACTAATTTCTGGTGTAATTTTGATCCTATACTGAAATTAAAACACTCAAAAAGCTTTAGGTATCAACAAAATTAAGAAAAGAGGCTCCTCTTGCCTGAATTTTGCAATTTCAAAAAAAAAAATTGAATACTCCAGCGAAGCTCCGGTGACGAACCTCTTTTGTGTTTCCCTCCTCCTTTTTCTTCGTTGGTTGCACCCAAATGGAGCTTAGACTAGAACAAAGCTGTCCAAGATTTGAATGAACCAAATGGAGCTTGATTCGAGTATGAAATCGAAGGTTCTTCTTCTTTGTGGATGCGTTCTTTAGGTTTGCTGGAATCGATATTTATAGGACTTCGCTACCTAATTTTTAGCTTATTTAATTTGTGGAAGGTGAGCTACGAGTCAGACTCGTTTTAGGATGGCAATGTAGGTGTATGGGAGAAGGCAGTCTTAGTTCAGTTTGTAAGAATCCATGGCTTAAGGAAGAAGAAGCAGGAGAAAGAAGGCGACAAAGAAGTGAATAATAGGATTTTATTTTCCTAATTTGCAACGATGGACCTAGTGGTCAAATAACAACCCTTACTTACCTATTTCTTTGTCTGCCTCCAAGTAGCACCTTTAGATCCGCCCCCACAACGTTTTTCTTATTCTACTTTTATTTTCTTATTCTATTCCTCTTTTGTGCTACTTATATTTATTTGTTGCCTTATTTAACATACAAGATGTGTAGCCTAGGTGGTAGCGCATTTTTCTACTCACCTGGGTGTCTTGGGTTTGAATCTGCCCAACCTACCTTCTCTTTTTCCATTCCTTTTTCTTATTTTCTTTTTCTTTTTAATTTTTGGTTTAAATTTTAAAATATTTATTTTTGATTTTTGATTTTTCCTAAAATCTTATAAAATAATTTTATATTTTTCTTCTCCTATTCCTATATTTTCTTTCACCAAAACATTTATTTA
>JAMLFT010002763.1:0-24184 GCA_026544285.1 Pachyrhizus erosus | reverse complement strand
TCTTTTTCTCCATAACTATATATATATATATATATATATATATATTTATATATTTACCATCCTAATTTAGTTTATTAAAATTAAAATTTAATTTAAAATTATTTTTTTCTATTCATACCTTTTTGTCTTACTTTTTGCACCCCTACCTTCTTCACTAGACTCAACCCCCTTGTTTATCTTATTCCTCTAACTCTCTTTTGTTCCTCTTTACTTCTTCTTCTTTCCCTCCCCTCCTTCCCTGTTTTATTCCCCTTTTTGTTTTTGGTCATTCCTTTAACTCTTCCTAAACTTCTTAAGTCCTCTCCAATGCCTGAGAGTGTTGTTTTTCACCAAACAAAGAACCAAATTTTGGTTCAATTTACCTTCATTTTGAATTTTAATCATGTCTCAATTCTAACTAATTATTCCTTCCAATTAGCTAATTATCTTCATAATCATGTTTCTACATGTTTTTGAACTAAATTTTAATAAATAAAAAAAAGGTAATGTGCAAGTTCAAATAGCCATGGTGGTTAGGAACTTACACTTTTTGATTTCACCAAATTTCTCATTGTTTAGACTAAATATAAGTACTATTATATTAAAAATGTGATTAGGAACGATTTTGTGAATTTAAAAAGAAGAATAAACGACTGCTCCTACCTAAAATTTCAATTTTCGGTTAGTTTATAGATTGCTCCAACATAACTCTAGCAACGATGCAAAAACTTGATTCTTCCTTCCTTTGGTGCAATTGGTTGAACAAAAATAAAGCTTAGCTCAGGGCAATCTATCTGGATATAGAAACCAGGAAATGAGGTTCATTTTCATGGATAATTTTTTAATTCTACTTCTCTATTTTTCTTCATATTTTCCTCATGGTTGCTTCCTTTATATAGCATTTTGACCCTTCTTTTTGGGCTTGTTATATTCGTTGAGGATGGGCAAAGTTATCGATGCAGTTCCTAGGGTGGTATAACTATTGTAGGCATTGCATGGTGGAAGGGGCTCAAGGTTGAAGTTGAGTGAACAACTTTCATGGCAATTTCACATTTTTTTAGTTAGTTTATGTAGATTTTATTTTTCATAAATTTTTAGCCATGAGCCTAGCAGTCAAGTGAAAATCCTTAATTCTCTTATTCTCTCTACCTTCGCATTCCACTCTTCGAATCTGTCCCACACCTTTTTCTCTTTTCGCGTTTTGTCCCCCTCTTTACTTATATTAGTATATAAATATTTAGCGCATTCTCTAAATGTTAAGAGCTCCTTAGCTCAGATGACAACACTTTCTTCTCCTCTCCCTCAAGGGCTTGGTTTCGAACTAGCCCTTCGTTTTTCTTATTTTTTTTTTTTTCTTACTTTCTTATTTTCTTTTATTTTTCTATTTATAATTTTTAAAATTATTATTTTTTATTTTGGATTTTTCTTTAAAATCCTATAAATTAGTTTATATGTTTCTTTTCTTGTTCATATATTTTCTTTCACCTAAATATTTATTTATTTTAATAAATCTTATTTATTTTATTTTAATACTTGTATATTTATTTAAATAAAATTATAATTCTTCCTCTAAAATTTTTATATATTTTAAATTTTTATATATTCTCTTCATTTTTTTCTTGTATTTATTTTTATAGTTTCTAAGTCTATTTCATATCTTTCATAAAAAAATTAAAATATTCTTATATATATTTATTTTTATTTAAAACTATTTTACCAAAATCATTAATCTCAACTAATTATAATTTCTTTACTCTAAATTATTTTGTCTCCTAAATTTAAATAACATTTCTTATATATTTTTTAAATTCAGATTCAAAATCAACTAAAATAAAAATTATTTTTAGAGAAAAAGGTAAGTTTTCTATTTTAGGATTATTTTTCTAAATATAATTTATTTGCTTGAAAACACGATGTTACATCAATTATTGAATGATGTTGACAGGATGTCCCTCCATATAAAATAGCTTGACTTAAAGGTATAAAAAAATAATTTATATTTACTCAAGGGCTTATATCATTTATCTATTGTAGCATTTCACAAAAGAAAAATATTTGATAAAATTAACCTTAACTTGATTTGTTGTATCTTACTTAACCTCCAGGCACCTTCAAGAAAACAAGGGACCTTTTATTATAATGTTCAAAAACAACATATGAAAGAAACAAGTTAAGAGAGATAAAGGATAAAAGATTGGATAGGAATGTGGTTTTTGACATAAAGTTTTGAATGAATATTGTAATTTGTTTAATGGTTGGATTTTCTCTATTTGAAGTGTTTTGAATAATTAATTCAATTAAGGTAATGTCTTAAGATAGAAAAAGGATTTGGAAAAACTTTAATGGTGTTATAAAAAGGTACTTAACTAAACTACCTATGTAGTTATGTTTATTATTTTGTGGTATTGATTTTAAAAGAAAGCATTAATTAAATTTATACTATAGTAGTCCTAATTTTAAAGTTGATTTAGAAGTTAAAGTGAATTTACTTGGATGCATATTAAGAATGGTGAAGGATCTTAATGATAATACTAAAATTGATGTGTTAAAATTTATGGCCCACATATTTTGAATAATGACAATTGTAATTTGAAATAACAATTACTATCTAAAGTTTAAATTTTATTATGCCAACTACTACCTATTATTCCATAACCATGATGAAAGTAAATGCCTTGGATGGGAGGGAGTCATCACAGGAAAATGATATTTCATCAAAATGCACATGCATTTTTTAGACTAAGGCTAAAAGTCTCCTTTTGTTTTATCATATTTTTTACTATTTTTTTTGTCTTTAGATACACTGTTGTTTATGTTTGATAATAATGGCTATTAGATCAATTGGTACCTGAGATACAATTTTTTTGTTGCTATGTTTTATTTTATAATATGAGTTATTTTATACTACAATGTTCAAATAAAATATTTCAATAACCAAGTAAAAATGTTTGGTGATCTCATGACCACTAGAGTGGTCAATAACAAGTTTCCAACAACTTGGTGCGAGTTTTAGGCATTGCTTGATCTTGATTGGTGAATAATGTTTTATGCCATGTTTGATAAAAGAGGAGAGAAATATGATAAATAAATAAATAAAATAAGTGGATATATGTAAGAAATAAAATGGGAAGTAAAGATTTTTATTTGAAGAGAAATAAAGAAAATATGAGAAGAAATATGAGAACATTAATGAAAATAAGTAAGAAATAATATAGTAGACACCATGATTTTTAAAATTATTTTCTTTTTCTTCCTTTTTATCAAACAACCCAAAATAAATTTATCCTTTCTTCTGGCTCCATTTTTTTTCTTTACTAGACAAACTTTTAGGCTTTTTATTCAAAATGCTTAAAGGAATGTTTAAAATAACCAATTGAATGTTTTACGTATCTCATCACATACTAATGCACCTCCAAAGATGATCATGCCTTTGTAATGGTTGAAGCCCAAAAACAATGTTAATGGTTTATTAGCATAGTTGGTAATATGATTTTATGCAAAGTTGTCAAAAATGTTAAGGCGACTAGGTGACTTAACTCGTTAGCTCGTGTTGATCCATCCTACCTAACCTATAAATCTAATAGATTATCGAAATGCCAAGTTGCATTGGTCCACTAGCCTACCATACACATATATATATTTTTAAAAAAAGATATAAATATCATCAAATGTTTAAACTTTGGATTCGTATTTTGTATTTATTTTTAAGTTTTTAGTATTTTTTAAAAATAAAAATACACATTTGTTAGTATTCTCATCTCATTGTATAAATTTAATTCCTCTAGTATGTCTTGGTAGGAAAATTTATATTCAAATCAAATTTAGGCCAATTTATTAATATACTTTATGTTCTTTAACTAAATTTGTCATATTAGTTTTAGGAAATAAGAAATGGTTAAATATGATTTTGATTCTTAGAAAATTGTCTTGATTTGATTTTAGTAAAAACATTTGTGATTTCATCTCAAAGTTTTAAAATACAATAATTTGGTTATTTTTTAATTTTGTTAATATTTGTGTTAAACTGACTCAATTAGTATTATTGAACTCTGGGAGAGACGTGTTTATCATTCTATTATTGTAAGTTAATTGAGTCATAATTTAACAATAATTCTTAACAAAGTAATAATTAAATTTTGGTATTTTAAAAATTTTAGGGATGAAAAACACAATTTATTTTTCATTGACTTAAATCAAATCAAGACAATTTTATATGGATCAAAATCATATTTAACCCAATATTTTTTTTGTTTAAGAGAGGAACCATGATTTTTAGCCCTCTATTAGAAGGTGAGCTAGTATTTTCTAATGTTTTTGATAGGCTAATGACGTGATGAGCAAAAACAGATTGGGTTAGCTTGCTTTGCCACTCCTAATTGTCATAACGCTCTAGCAAAAATTTCATAATGTCAATTGGTTATGATTATAAAAGTTTTGTCACGTGATGATTCCAACCTTAATTGTAAGTGACACAAATGATTTTATGATATGTAGGAGAAGGTTGGATATGTTTAGCAACATGTAATGGTTCAAATGTTGGACGAAGATGCGTGGGTGGTGAATCGCAAAGCTTGGTTATATGTTTTTCTGTGTCCATGAAGCTAAGGCATACCTAGATTGTTTGGTGACAATGTTTCAATGTGGTGGCTACTCAATGAGAAAAGTTGAATTTTATGAGGTTTGGATAATAATAAAGACAAAGACAACGACATAAATATGCGTTTGACCTAGATGTGATAGTTAAGTTTTGGTGAGGGTGAAAATGACTTAAAAAAAATTCTTAAAAATTAGTGATTCATCAAATTGATTACTTATACAATGATGCACAATATAAATGACCTAAAATATGATTTTAATTCATTTTTATATTTATTACTGAAGACCAATCTCCATATAAATTCTTACAAACTCATCTAAAAATATATAAAATTAAATATATTTATTTCTAACATTGTTTTCGCATTAGAACATACTTTCTACACAAACTTGTCAACACAGTGTTTAATGAAAAAAATATTATGTTTATTTCTAACATTATTTTTAAATTAAAATCCATTATTCACAAGAACTTGTCATTATATATGTCTTAACGAAAAAATTAGAAATATTTTTTTTTTATTTTGTTTCGAATAGCTATAACCTAAACAAAACTATTACATCCATCCACTATTTTTTTTTTTTGAAATACTAAAGTTTTTAAGTATACGAGAGTTAAATATTTGCAATATTGTGAAATTATTTTAAACTATTTTTTTTGACAAAAAAATATATAAGCCTAGCATGCTATGAACAACAATAATAAAAAGACAAATATTTAAAAGTGAAACTTTAAAAAGAAATAGAAAGTATAATATTTTATTGAGTACAGATATAATAAATGAAGATTAAATTAATATTTTAGTATTTTAAAATGAGATTAATAAAAAAATAATGATTTATTCTATTTCACTTAGTATCTAAATAATAAAATGATAATTTAATCAAGTTACATTATAATATATTCAGATAAAGAAATAAAAAATTTATTTCGTTATATTCCATTTTATTTCGTTTCTTTCTATTAGTCAAAACATACTAAACCCTATCCCAACTCATTTTTTTATCCAGCTTATTTGCATCTTAAGATGATAAACGACGACGTATATAATTGCCTAGTTGGAGAGATGGGATGAATATTTTCTGCACCTCTATATAAAAGGAGACAGTGCATTTTTAATTTTGCGCGCTCAAATTGTGGTGGCATTTGGTTTTCGGTTAAGTTCACTCGCTCCTTTACTTGGAAGTGAAGAATCAAGATCGCTGAAAATGGAGGACATGGACGAGGTCGATGCTGTTTCTCAGGTCCATCTTTCACACAATTTGCCTCAATTTTTGGTTTCGTATTACTGTTTTGACTATCCAGGAAACTGCGTAGAAAACAAAGAGAAGAAAATTCCACAAACTATACTTTCTTCTTCTTTGTTTCTGCTAATTCATTGCCTTTTATTATTAATCAGACAATGGAATGACACACACTGCGTTTTAGATCGATTTGGTTAAAGCTTAAATGGCGCTACGGATAACCAGATTATCGCAATTTTTAGGATAGAATCTAGATAACCTAATTTTTTCACTTGTAGATTAAACTCGTTGTCTGTTTAAATTGATAAACTGAAGTTGAAACTGGAATCCAACATTTCAAAACATTCTGATGATGCTTAATCGTTATATTTATTGTAGCTTCAAGCAAGTAACACTTCAATATTTTATCCTCCAGTGGCTTTTAACTTTATTGTTAATTTAGCTAAACTTGTCATAGCAATAGAATTCGAGCTCAGTGTATAGTAGCATGGGACAATTATCAGTCATCAATGGCAGGAGGCATGCCGTGGTCTACACCGGTTTATGGTGTTTCGGTCTTGCCGGTTACTAGAAAGCACAAGTTTCGGAAGAACGAATTTCAATTTCATGATGTGATTTATTCTAGGCAAGAAATTTGTTTACTATTAGTTGGTATGGTTGTGTTTGTGTTGTGCTACAACAGTAGTAGCAAGTTTTTTGGTTTTGTAATGCGTTGCAAACTGATATGGAGGTGTTATCATAACTGGGAAATGGAATAGATTAATATCTTGAAAAAATGAAGAAACAACACGAGGGGATAAGCTTACAAATCTTCTCAAATTTGTGTTGAATAATTCTACACTATATCAATGAGTTTTATGCGAGAAGTTTTACATGTTTCATATTAGAAGTCAACATGTGAAAACATTAAAATTCAAGGCTTATCTATTAAACAATTTCTATAATAATGTAACTTAAATTGAACACTGTCATAGGATGAGGTATCTCACTGATTAATTGAATAATGAATACAAACCAAAGTTATGGCTACATAATTAACTTTGATTGATATTGAATATTTATTAGCCCAGTGGGAAAAGACTTTCAATTTTTATTTGTTAAATATTTAATATTAGTGCGATATCTTAACCATATGTTCATATATAATTTCTTACGGATTACACATTCAAGATTCCTTGGGTTCAATAGTTTGTTCTTGCAATTTTTCTACTTAAATGATAGATTTTCTTCACTACAACATCAGTTCTTAATTTGAAATTTTGGACTTTATACAGGTTTACATGGCTTGCATTGTAAATGGTCATAGGTAAGCTTCTTGCAGTAGCTCAAATATCTGTTACCCAATCTTGCATAAAATTGTTTGGTGCAACAACAAAATGACAGTTTCCTTGCACTGGGAGTGAAATTGTGTGAAAAATGATGATGCAGAAAGTGCTTTTGAAATTGAGTGGCAAATTGTTTCAGAAACATGGAGAATTAAATATAATGTGCAATGTACCAATTTTGACAGGCAAAAAATGGTTAGATAATTATAAAGGTATATGCAGCTGAATGTGCTTGCCCTGTTACATGTTTATGTTTTCCACCTTATTTTTCTTTACTTCTCTTTTATTGAACAAAAGTGAGTTTGCAAATCTTTCTTTACAGAATAGGAGTTTCTTATTATGATTCCACCCTTCGCCAACTTTATGTACTTGAAGTTTGGGATGATGGTGACAGAGGTTTTCCAGTTATTGATCTGGGTATGATTTCTTTTCTTATCATTGTTACATTTGAGTTCAGTTTTAGGTAGTGTTTTGTCCAGTTTATTTTTGGTTTCTCTTCTCCTTAAAAAGAGAAGTTGTGCCGAACATAGTTCTACAGAAGTTCTAAAAAATAAAAGTAGTTTTTTTTCCCTTTTAAATAAAGAAAACATTGAACAAGAGCTTTTAGATAAGTTAAGAGTTTTGTTTTCTCTTTCACTTCTTCAAATTCCAAGGCACAAGAACACATCCAAATAATTTTCAAGTTAAAAAATTATAAAATTGCCAAACAACTTTAATAGAGTAGCTTTCAAGATCAAAAAAAGTTAGGCCAAATGCAATCTTGGTTTTCATGTTCCTCCTTGGTGCCATGTCGCATCACAATTGAAACTTCAAACTAAGAGCATAGATATGTTCTCTTTCGATGCAAGTTTCATTATTGTGCTTCATATACCCCAATTGACTTTAAGATGAATATTTCTCTTACTAGTTATGAATCCTAGTACATGACTGTCTTTGGCTTCAATAACTGGTGCAGTGAAATATCAAGCAAACCCTTTGGTTATTTACACAAGCACTAAAAGTGAAGAATCCTTCTTGTCTGCTCTGCAACAAAGTGGTAGGGAGCCCATCACATGGTTTAGTTAAGAAAGACTAGTTCTAGGACCCTTGACCTATTGAAGTTATGCAGATGGAGTAACCGAGTCTCCTACAGTAAAGCTTGTGAAAAGTTCAATATTCAGCTATGAGCAAGCATGGCACAGGTATTGAATCTGCTAAGATCTTAAAGAGAATTTTAAGTCAAGTGTTTGCAGTGTACTTGTTGATAGACTTTGTTTTGTGTGGACCTTTCAGATTCTTAATATTTTGATATTAATCTTTGATCTATTTTTATACTTTTCATTGCATGTTATATGTCTAATCTAAGTAACATTTCAAAAAATTAATGGTTAAAACTTATCATGTCTAAAGACACACCCATGCATGAAAGTAACAGTTGTTTCGGAACTCACCTTCTGTTTGAAATTAGGGTATTAGGGTTGTCATTTCTTCATGGAAGTAACATCATTGCCTCTTTCTCAACCTAGAAAAGTTTCTGTTTTGGCTGTTCTGCTTCAGTGAAAGGATTGAGCAAAAGTCTTGATAATTTATGTCTTCATTTTTCATTGTTTTATTCAGTATGCATAGTTTTTTGTGGTGGTTTGAAATGAGGCTATTGTATGACATCTTTTATTTGGTGAATTGTCAACTCCTTTTTATCCAATAAAAGGATAAAACAAAAAATGTGCTGCAATTTTAGAGTATTGCTTCTTCTACTTCCTGATTTTACAGATTAATTTACCTGCGAGTGGCGGGGATGGATGATGGATTAAATGTCAAGGAGAGGATTTACTATGTGAGTCTGAAACTACACACTATTGTCCTTGTATCTTAAGACTATAAATGCACATGCTTAAATTAGTAATTGAAATATTATTTGTTCTGGAATAGTTGTTGTTTATAATAAGTCTTGTATGGGAAAAATCTTTTGTCCTTTCAATTGTTATTGCCATTGCAATACTCTAATAACTTTATATGCATTTCCCTCTTCCTACCTCCTTGTTACAACTGCAGTTGAGTTCTTTGATGGACACAGGAAGTGAAGTACAAGTTCGAGCCAGTGGCGGCCTTCTTGCAATATTAGAGAATGAAAGGATTGTAGATACTCTTGACCAAAAAGAATCTGGGAATACATCAATTACAATAGATTCTGTAGCAGAAATTTCACTGTATCCTCGTACTTATTTTGCTCAGTCCTTGAAGGCAAAAACGTTTAACTTTGTACTGTTTGGAACTCAAAAGGAGATAGTGTTGAGTTCAAATTTTGTCCTTTACTATGGAGATACAGAAATAATTTCCTCAAACTTGATGCAGCAGCTCTTGAAGCATTACAAATATTCCAAATTGACAAGCACCCAAGCCACATGGGAATTGGTAGAGCAAAAGAAGGGTAGTTGTTAACTTAAATTAATCTTAAATATTCTACTTTATAAAAACATATAAATATCTAAGGGAATGACTCAATTGCAGGTTTTCAGTATTTGGAATGTTGAATAAGGTTTGTTTGAGTTGTTTGAACAGTGTGTGCCAATTTCTTGTCGTATAGGACTAATTGTTTGTCCTGTATGCAGTGTGTAACTCCAATGGGTAGACGTCTTTTGAGGTAACATGAATAAAAAATAGTGAGAATGTGAGATTTATAACATACCCATTTTTCTCATATATTTTCCCTGTTTCAGAAATTGGTTCTTAAGGCCTATACTTGATCTTGAAGTTCTAAACTACCGTTTAAATATTGTATCCATCTATAGGCTAGCATATACAGTCTAATTATGCTTTACTAATCTGTAGAATCCAAGTTTCAGGTTGGAAGAAAATTTTACGTTATTTAGTTGTTGTCCCTTATGGTCTATTTACCACATATCTTCAACAAATTAATCATATAATCATGAAAAGTGCTGTTTTTCTTTGATCGGAAGTAGATATCTTTTTTTCTATGCTTAGAAGAACTTGTTGCTTCTTTACGGGAAACCTTGAAATCTGTGAAGGACATCCCCCACTTGCTGAAGGTATGAAATTTGTCTCTTCCTCTCTCATTCCTGTTTCTAATATATTTGGTTTTCTTGTTCTTCTGCTCATCTGACTATATGTCCATTGTCTATTCTTGAAATTTTCTTTTATGGATTCTGTTTTGTCAGGGTCCAAAAAATAATTGAAAAAGAGCATGATGTATGCTCCTTAAATTTTTGGTAACTACAAATTTATAACTCTTGATCACAAATATTGAACATTATTAATCGTTGAAACATGATACTTTTAACCATTACGTACTGCATTGGTAATGCATTTTTATCTTATGAGCATATACAAGTATCATTGAAGACAGGCCAGTCTGTTTTACTACAATTATGATTGTGATGTTCCTTCTAAGCAAAAGCCTGTATTCTTTGTATACTAACACATTTGAAGATTTACTCAATCATTAAAGAAATTTAACTCTCCAAGCTCAATATGCACTAGCTCCGATTGGACAGCCCTTCTGAAGGTAAAATTTTCTTTTATGCTTTTATGCAATTATGCTTTCTAATGCAGTCATATTCCCTTGTGCTGTTAGAATTCATGTTTGCTTCTACATATTAAAAGAAATTTATATTGTTCTGTTCCTTGAATTTATTTTTACATGACCACAAATGGCCTTGAAAGAAAAAAGTAAACTTCTAAACTCTGATATTCCCCACTTCCCCTGTCTCGAATTGTAGCTATTTTTCTATTTGTCTTTTCTTTTATTAATTAAAAACGTAGAATTCTGGCTGCATGAAAAACAAGGTAAAAAACTGTTGCAAATGCGGGGAGGTAATGCTGAGCCCATCTTAGTATTTTCGTTGAAGAGGTGGGCAAAAGTTGAACCAGTGAAATGATAAGACTGGTAAATGATAGGTCAATGCATAAACATAGCACTATGTTTGATTAAGTTTGAATATCTTAAGGCGAGTGAAATGGAATGGGATGGAACTAAATGGAGCAGAAGGGAATGGAATGGAATGAAATTACCATTTCATTGTTTGGATATTTTTACAATGGAATAAAAAAATAGTTCTGTCTCATACCTCCCAAAATTGGAGTGGAAGTAAAATAGAAGTATCGAATGCAATGGGATGGAAATTGGAATGCATTTCATCATGTTCTGTTCTATTCCATCCTATTTTAAACAATCCAATCAATGGAGCTTAGTATTCCATTTCGTTTCACTCCAATCTATTCCTTTCTATCTCTTAGAATTTGGACTTAGAATCTAATACAACTTCTCAAAACCAACTTCTAAAGGGAGGATTGGCCCAAGTTTTATAAGCTCTCTTTAAGCACATATATAGTTGATGCGGTACTAAACACACCCTATTCAACATGCAATTAAGGCAGCACAAAGAAGCTGCAACTAAGGTAGGTCAGGAGTGAGTGCAACTAAGGCAGCTTTCCAACACTATCACTCCAAACATAGCCTAATTTCTATTTCCACTTCATGAGGATGCTCCATCCTTGATTATTATTTGTGAGTTATAAACAATTATATAAATATCTGAATTGTTTAAACATCACTATTTATATAAAAAATACGGACAGGAACTTTTTTCATAGATTTTATGGATTATCCATTATATTTGTTATGTGAGTGTATTCTACATTTGTGTTGTTAAAAAATCTCGTTAAAAAAAAAAAAGAATGTCAGGGTTTCCTTTCCAAATTGGGCACTGTTTACTTAATAAATCCATTTGACACATGAGTTGTGGAAAATGGAGGGGATACCTTCGTTTATCGAATGCTCATAACAATATAAAATATTTTCCTTTGCAATGAATATCACTTTTTGTGACTTTAGCACTGTTTTTATATTTTATTTTTTAGAGTATTTGTGCTCTGTTGCATTTAAACAAGATTTTTGAAGTTGGAATTTCCGAAGGTCTTCAAGAAGAATTGAAGTATTTAAATTTGGATATTGTTGAGAAGGTACATTACATATCTGTTCTATTCAAGCGCACTCGTATACATTCTAGTTTAAATGATTTTATTTTTTTACGAGTATCATTACTGCAGGCAAGTTCATGTATAACGGCAGAGCTTGGTTATGTCTATGAACTGGTAAGTTTTATTTGTTTCTCTCCTATTAATAATCAGAAAGATAAACAAAATAAAAATAAAAAATACATATAATGATGCTTTGATGCTTAAAAGCATCTGATTTTCTGCATGGCCGGGGTTGCGGGGGAGCATCCTAAGAGTCAATGCAATCAAGAGATTCATTTAATTTGTTTGGATAACAGTGATAGTAGTTTTTCCTTGGTTTGGATTCCTGTTATTATTGACAGTGTCTTTTGCAGGTAATTGGTGTTATTGATGTAAATAGAACTAAAGAGAAGGGATATGCGACAGTGGTGAAAGAAGGTTTCTGTGATGAGGTTAAACGCAATGTCCTCGTTCCTTTCTTCACCTTAGTGTGTGAATACAATGTCCAATGTCCTTGTTCCTTTCTTCACCTTAGTGTGTGAATATAATGAATTTAGGGTGATATGCATATGCCACTCGAGTTGAAAAATGTGTTGCTCGAATTGTTTCCTCATGTGCGTGCCTACTAGGATGAGATTTTAAACAGACGAATTAATCCATAGATGTTAAAAGTTTAATCAAATGCATAAAATTTTCTTCCTTCATTGGGTAAAATTTGTATTTACTGTGGCCAAGGTTTAATTTTTAGACTTTGGATAATTTTGTTATTGTGTAGTTGGATGAACTGAGGCAGATATACGAGGAACTGCCAGAATTTCTGGAAGAGGTGGCTTTTGGTGTAAATTTAAATGGAGTAGGAAAATAATATAGATCTTTTCATCAAGATACATCTTTTGCAGGTTTCATCATTGGAATTAGCACAACTTCCCATTCTATGCAAGGACAAGCACGCTCCTTGTATTGTTTATATACAGCAAATAGGTAGTTCTGATTCTGAATTTCATTTGTATCCATAAAATGTGGTAATGAAACATTGCATTACTCTTCCTTTCTGAATATATTTACTAATAGGCTGCTTTTATTTTTGAATCAACCAATCCATAGAGGGTGATCACTATATCATTGTGCTTTCCTTGCACTAGTTTTTTTTGTTGGATTATCATACCTTGTGCTTGAGCATGTGTAAACTGAAGGTAAATAGAGCTGGAGACTGAGGCCATTGGCCCAATGTCCAGCACCTGTGTCATTAAGCTTTCAGTTTTCAGGCTCTTGTGCTTAAATCCCAACGCAACCAGCCATTTTTTTCTCAATCTTGTTGAGACCCCCATTCCCCATCCCAAATTGCAGACCTCATACCATAACCAAGGGAAACAAAAAAGAACTGAATATGGTATCCAAGAGTGAATAAAATCTAATGGTTTAGGAGAACAATGAACTTAGTGAGTGTTTGGCTTCTTTAGTTCACCACTTCACCAGTTGTAGTATCTAGATTGAAAATAAAATAAAGAACTTTGGCTATTATACAAACTTGTGTAAAAGTTTGTTCCCACTAGATAACACACTGAGGAGTCCTATTGTCCTAAAGCTTATTAAGAACTCAAGAAACCTCGGCAGGCTCTACGCAGCATGACCTGGATGGATGATGCCTATTTAACGAGTGCATCTTCTAACAGTTCTCTAACTGTTCCTGCCTTTTCTCAAGGGGTGATGTGGATATGCCTCTCTCACGTGTGAAGAGGATGTGGTGTAATTGTGCCTTAGTTATGTGTAGGAAGGATCTAGAATCTTGTGATACTAGGCCTAAAGGCACGAGGCTTGAGGCCCATAGGCCTGAAGACCGCAATGTGATAAAGTGAGTCAATTACAATGATCAGTCTATAGACGTCGATTGGTCTTCAAGGGCAGGTTAACCTTTGTTAGGCGCTACACTCGCTAGGACTTGTCTTACTCAGTTGGCAATTTATGGTTTGATTCTTGGCTGGACAGTCTCTACACCCCTCAAACACTGAGCCTAAAAAGCATAGGCAGTTGCTATTCTTGGCCGGACAATCCATAACCCCTCTAAGTGTCAAGGCTGAAAGGCTTAGACGGTTGTTGTTCTTGGCTGGACAGCTCATAGTCCCTCAATCATAACCTGAAAGATGTACACAACTACTATTCTTGGCCGAACAGTCCAAAGACCAAAGTCCAATAGTTTTCAAAGTACAATTTATTTTGAAACCTAATTTTACCAGTAGTGTTTTATTTGGTGAGTTATTTCCTTACTGTCGGATGCAGAATTGAGCCAGAAAACCAGTCAATCGTCGTCCAAGTGCTCCATATGCCCCTTAAACATATTTTAGTGGACTCTTAACTCCTTATTGATAAGTGGAACTCTTATGATTAGTTGGACGTGGTAATTTGGACCAAACTTCCAATGGCCTCAATCATTTGGAGAAAGCTTTTCAACTTGATCATTTGGAATGACAATCTAGCTTGCAACCACCACACTGAGCTATATAATGATGAACCCTAGCCATTTCTTTTGTCACATACCTGATGCTAGTTTTCCTTCTCCCATTTTCAACAGGAGTTTCTAGTATTTTACTATACAAATCCAGAGTGTCTTTCGTAGCATCCTGCAGATTTTGAATTCAGAACCTCTAGTTTTTATCCTTCCAAAAGAAATCATTAATTATGGTTCTTGCAAATTTTAAAATTTTGCAAATAATCCAATCAATTGTAATAGTGTGTCATATATCTAGATATCTCACATTAATCATTATTTCGAAGTGACATGTAGAATAGTATAACTAGATTGTATGCCGCCTTATTGCTAAGTAGTGATAAGATTATTTTGAAAAAAAAATAAAATTTGTGAAAATCAAAACTAACATACCGTTATTAAATGGAAGGCTTGTATAATTTGGTTGAGGTCCTAGTTTCAAATCTTGTTGTCGCCATAAAACAGACAAGACAAAAATCAAATGAAGTCATATGTATAACAAAATATATATCTTATGCAAAAAGAAAAGAAAGTGGAAGCAAAAACAAACTCAGTAAGGGAACACAAAAGTTGATAAAATCAGAGAATGAGATGATAGAGAATAGAGAACAGTGACAATGGCAAAACCTGAGACTGGAGAAATCAGAGAAATGAACAGGCAGAGCCTGAGGTGAAGGTCCAGTCGACAGCAAGTTGCTAAAGAATAATACGTAAATTGCCAGAGGAAACCACCGTAATGCTGGGATTTTTTTGATATCCCTTTTCTGATTTCCTGGAGATAACAAAATATCCTTTACAAAAAGCCCTGGACCACCACATTGATGTTGTCCTGACGCTTGCAGCCACCATTTGCCACCATGAGGAATCCTCAACTCCAAATGTCACAGACAGTGATTTGCTGGATTTCTGTCACGTCATGGCAGGGTGGCACTGTGCTGCCGTTGTGGCTGTTTAACAAGATTAGATCACATTTTTTTTCATTGCATATTGTTTTTTGGCTGTTAAACAACACTGGATATTTTATTATTGCACAATGCATCTTTCTTTTCTTTTCTTTTTTCTATTGTAGGATATTTAATGTGTATCTTTGAAGAAAAACCTGAAGAAACCACTATGGAGAAACTTGTAGATTGGGAATACACAGTACGTTGGTGTTTGCACTCGGTCAAGTGATTTACGTAATTAATATGTTATATTTTGATGGTAGTAATTTCAGATACAGTTTTGTGATACAGATGGAGAGACAAAAAGATACTTTTATCGTATGCCAAAGACACGAGAATTGGACAGTCTACTGGGAGATATCCACCATAAAATTCTAGGTATTTTAAACTTATATTTGATAGTTCCTGATTTTTATTTATTTATTTACTTTGAAGTATTTACCTGAGCCTTTGCCCAGACTGGTAACATGCTCTAATCTTGTAATGAAAAAACTCTCCATTTAACACCTAGTAATAATATTTAGAATGCCTTCAAAATTGTAACACTTGGTTTCTAGTGCAAATCTTATTATGAATTCTGTTATTTAAGATATGGAGAGGGCGATCACCAGAGACTTGTTTTCACATATACTGTTGTTCCAAACCCATTTGATAAAGGTGGCAACTTTTGCAGCTGAACTGGACTGGTAAGATAAATTTTGAGTATAATAACTGGTGCTTGCTCAGACAATTTTTTATCATTAATAATTTTATTTCAGCTTTTTGTCAATGGCATTGGTTGCACGGCAGAATAATTATGTCAGGCCTTCATTGACTGGAGAAAATTTGCTCAATATAAAAAATGGAAGGTTTTAACCATCTATTTACTAGAACCTCTTGGAAATGGAGAATCATTGATGTGGTTAATGATAAAAATTGGTTTTGTTTGTAGACATGTTTTGCAGGAAATGACTGTAGACACATTTATTCCTAATGACACTAAGATTCTTCATGATGGTAAACACTAAATAGATGTAGACATACATAACTGATATTTTACTTAAATCATTGAAATCCATTTTGATCAAATTATATTGTTATTAATCCCTGTTCCATTGTTCTTTACATTAGGAAGAATTAATATCATCACTGGTCCTAATTTTTCTGGAAAAAGTATCTATATAAAGCAGGTCAGTTATTGGTTCTTTATCTTTCTGGGATATGTATTCTGTAGGATATTTGATCGTACTGTTTTAAATAGAAATTATGTTGAAAAAGTCATTCTATGACCTTAACTTCTAGTCGCCAAATGAAAGAACGTTTTAACTTCTAGTCTCTAAATGAAAACAGTTAGTAGAACTATTCTTTAGCAATACAGTACGTGTACCAATTTATCAACTTCAGGTTGTTAATATTTATCTGGTCTGACAACCTACAAACTACAATTGTTTATACACATCTGGTCTGTTTAGGTTTTAATTTTGCATTTTTTTGTTTTCCAGATAGGATAAAATTACTTTATATTATTATTATTATATTATTTAATAACATGTTATTATATTGGTAAATACAATAATATATCAAATTTACTACATGACATCACAATTTAATAATAATGTAAAATTATTCTAGACAAATTAAAACTAAACTCAAAATAATTAACATTTATTGTCTTATCTTGTTTTTGCACAATTACCTTGAGGTTTAATGAATAACTATAAATAAAAATAAAAATAAAATCTTGACATTTTTATTGTATTATGTGATGTGCTTGTGCTTATCCACCTTTCCAGAGCAAAGGATTTTTGTGACGGACTGTTGAAGACTAAAAATTATTGGTTTCCGCTGAACAGTTCTTGAGATTGTTGATACCCGAACATACAGTCTAACGTTTGGCTACTACATGATGTTACAGATATTGCTCCTTGTTGCTCTATGATCATAACATAATGAGAATTTTGCAGGTTGCTATAATTGTTTTCCTCTCCCACATTGGCAGTTTTGTGCCAGCTGATGCAGCAACTGTGGGTCTGACAGATAGGTATCATTTTCTTATGATTTGCGTCCTTTGTGAATCTGGAGTTACATAGTTGTATGCTGATCTGAGTGATTACGGCTGTAATGTTCAGTTTTTTTTTTTTTTCCTTTGGGGTTGTGGGGGGATATTTTAGAATATTTTGTGCAACAGGCAGCAGGCTTATGACAGCTGAACAATCAACGTTTATGATCGATCTACATCAAATAGGGATGATGCTCAGGTATACCAAGAAAAAGGCTAATTAGGATATCTCCAATACATTGAACATAGAGTGGTAGGCAAAGTCTGTATAATCTCCTAATATTTGGACCATCGTGCAGGATGCTCCTTTCTTTCATATTACTCACTTATTTAGTTTAATTAATCATTTGGTCCTATATGTGTTAACTTTTCGTTTTAGTTCCTGTACCTAAAAATTTTAACATTTCAGTTCCTATAAGAGGAATTTTTTGTTTTTGTCCTTATGCATTTGTGGTAGTTTTACACTATCAGAAAACTAACAACAGGGATTAAAACATAAAAAAATTGTTTGTACAGGGACAAAATGAAGAATTTTTAGGTAAAAACTAACATGAAAAGTTGACACATGTATAGAGACCAAATGATTAATTAAACCCATTTATTTTATAATTGTAGATGTTCTTCTAAATGGTTTTATCTAAATAGTTAATTAGAGGGAGGGTTCCAGGAAATTTGTAGTTTATTAAATTAACAGTGTGTATATAATATATATACATATATATGCATGTATATAGTTTTTTTTTTCTTTTAATGTCGAGGAAAACTGCAGGCATGCTACTTCACGTTCTCTGTGTCTGGTGGATGAATTTGGTAAAGGCACTCTTACAGAAGGTCTGTTTATCCAATGTTTATTGAGTGTCTAAATCATAAATACATGGAATGTGTGTGTGTATTGTAGATGCTAGCTTTTATTATAAATGTTTTGATCTTCCTTTCAGATGGCATTGGTCTACTTGCTGGGACCATAAATCACTTTGTCACAACTGATGAAACTCCAAAGGTTTAAGACTTCTTTTCCTGAAAATGTGTAATATATATACTTTAATTTAACATTTCAGGAATTATATTATCATTTTCTGAGCAGCATGCTTTTAATTTCTTCACAGCATTTTCCTGTGATGAACATCTTTTTGCTTCCACTTGCCCTCGGGTCACATCCATATAAACTTATAATTGACTGATCCCTTTACGAGCCTGTTTTTGTTCTTTCTATTAGTTAACTGGTCTAGGATCGTTCCATGTGATTGTATATTTATGAACTAATCAATGATCAGAAATCATGATAGTAGAATTCAAACGTTCATTCCTTTATCTTGAATATTAAAAAATAACCGTTTTTGTACACTCTGAAGCATCAGTTTTCTGGGACAGTGTTATTGAAAGACAATTTCCCTGGATATTTTATTAAGAGGAAGTATTAACTATTAACTCAGACCCTAGAGTCAAATTGTAATCGAAATGTATAATAAAAAAACTGGTGAAATGACTATATGCAGTTTCTCATAGAGAGATTGTAACTGTCATTTGTTCTGCAAATTTTGTAGGTTTTCGTGTGCACTCATCTCATGGACTTATTGCATGGGCATTCCCTGACCAAGGTTATGCGTTTATGCTTGTGCATCATTGTGGAGTTGAAGTGTTTGAACTCCTCAGTTGAGTGATCATAAACATAATTCCTTTGGACTATTTCAGTCTGAGCAGATTAAATTTTACACAATGAGCATACTGAGGCCTGACAACTATTCCACACATATTGAAGACATTGTATTTTTATACAGGTATCTTTTTGTTGATTCTTCCATGCTGTCGGCTAAGAATTATATTTATCGTCATAAGGTCATTTGATCTCAAAGATTTTTATAGCAATTAGGAAGGCTATTGTACTTCACTTGATCAGACAATTTAACAAACATTTATGTGTGTGTATATCTATATATATAATGTAACAGATGAAAACATTTTTATTTAGACACTGGAGGATGGAAAATTGAATGCCAAAATTTATATATTTAAGCATGCATCTGTTTCAGTTAGCTCATCCTGATAGGTTATAATCTGCACATTAATGACAGTGTTTGGTTTATGCAATGCACTGTGCAGAGGAGATTTCCTTGTACTTTGTCTAGATTATTGAGATTAATATAGAATTGATGGTTCTGCTATCTGAGGAGATTTCATCTATGTTGTTATCATATTCCTGGTAGGCTTGTCCCTGGGCATGTACATCATAGCTACGGTATGCTTTTGCTTTATCAGTATTTTATATCAAGAGTATCGGTTTTAATAAATTTCAGCAAGAAAGTGTCTTTAAACTTTAAAGAGTGGATTAGTGTATTACTAACATTTTTTGTTATATCAATTGAAACACTGATGAAAATTATGTGTGGTTTTTGGAATCTTGCAGGTCTGCACTGTGCACTGCTTGCTGGTAATTTACAAAACTGCTGTTTAAAAATGATATTTCCTGATCAAAAGAGTATACAACGCATATTGTTCATTCTTTACTTTTAGCTGATAACAAAAATGTATAAAGCATATTTTGTTTGGCTCTTATTCTTTAATTTGAACAAACTGTACGGTTCATACAGGTGTACCGGAGGAAATCATAGAAAGAGCAGCAACTGTGTTGGATGCCATTTCAAATGATAAGCATGTTGAGAGGTTATGCAATGAGAACATTTCAGCTCAAGATCGTCAATGCAAGGTGTCATTTCAATTTCAAGAGTCAAATTACAGCTTCGGATATAGTTTACTCTCAGACATGTTTCTTTATATTACTGAATGGAATGCAGGATGCCTTGGAAAAACTGTTGGAATTCGACATTGACAAAGGCGACTTAAAACTTTTCTTTGAGGATATATTTTCTCTAGTTCTTAATGCATCGTGACTGAAATTTTATGTTGGTCGTTTTCATAGGAATTATTGAGATGCCATGTGTGATCATATATGACATTCATATCAAGATGAGTTGCATACCTATCATATTATATTGTACTGAGCGATCCTTTTTGGAGAATTATATCGGTTATCAACGAGGCAAGCTAAATAGAATCAAATAACGTATGCAAAGTTGAAAGAGCGGGGAGATTTAATCCTATATAAACATAACTGATTCATCGAAGTCTGTTAGGTTAAGACATATATTAATGTTATTAAACTACACTAACAAGTAGGTTTAAAGTGTTTTTTCTCTAAAAAATTTAATTTTGTTTTGTTTTATGTCTTTGTAAAAATCTTATTTCATTTTTAATTCTAAAAAATTATAAAAATTATACATTTGTAATCTTTGATAAAGATTGTTATTATATTATTTTTGTTAAATATAAAAATTAAAGACAAACAAAAATTTTATAAGAATTAAAATTAAAAACTATCATATTTGTGAGGATGAAAAATACTTAACCTTTTAATAAGTTTAGATGTTTTAAGTACATTACATACTTAGGATTCATTTTGGTAAATTGCTTAATTTAGGACTTATTGAATAAATGTTTACTATGTATGCATTTATGTATAAATTGTTTCTAGACTAGCTTGGAGAAAAAAGTTACGCCAAGTAGTTTTCATAAATAAGTTGTAAGTTGTTTTAATAAGTTATTTTTAAAAGTTTATTAAAATAAGTTAAAAATAATTTATAAGTATATTGTAAATTATTTTTATAATTTCTTTTAAGTACTTGTACAAAGTATTTATGTTATAAGATAAATTTAAATAAATTATAAATGAGTTTTTTCAATCACATTTTTATTAGTTATTGTTAAATTATCAAACATATTTTTTACAATAGTTATCTCATACATATCATCTCAATTTCTTATTATTAAATTTATTTAGTCCGGAAAGTAATTAAAAAGATTTGAATTGAAAGCACATTTAAATTGATTATAACAATAACTCTTTTTTCATAAAGCTAAAAAAAAAACTAAGTTTTGCCCATGAGATTTTTGTAAAATTCTAATATATTTCATTATGAGTATGTTTACAACCGTTTCTCGTTTCTCTTTTCTCTTCTTTAGTTATTTTTTTCACAGCTTGGATTTACATAAAATCTTGATCTTAAAGCAGTTAGATTTTTCTCATCTTATCAGAATAATTTATAACTGCTTGATTAATGAAAACATTATGTCCATAATTTGTATCGTCTAATAATATATTTTTGTTTCATTGTCTTTGTTCCATGACAAGATGCATTGTTGTAAGAAAGAAGTTTTTTTCTTACATGGATACATCTTGTTATGGATACACCTTCATCCCGTGTTATGTCAATCTAAATATATCATCTACTTCAAGTAAAATAATACATTTGGCTAACCAGTGATCAATTTTCATGAAGCCTACTCTGGTGATTCTACAGGGTAAACGAATCTAGTGGTATTTTTTTCGTCCCAACACCACACTTGGCGTTTGATATCGAGTTAGATAAAGGAAAAAAAATGTCATTGAAACGATAAATCAATCGTCAACTTCAGGCAGCTACTAGCTGTCTCATATTAATGGGAAATGTGTAACTTGAAGGGCCATCAAAAAGTCTCTTAACAAATATACGAGCAGCTGCCTCTGTAGGATGGAATTGGTCAAAGAAGATGTGATCTTGTCTGTTAGGACAAAGGTTTGACAATGGCAGGCAGGGAGCCCTGGCATTCAGCTCTCCCAGTCCACAACAAGCAGCTTTTACCTCAGTAAATCCTGAAAGGGATTTAGACTTATTTTTAATTAAAATCCAATTAGATAAAAACAACTTAACATTGTTTGGTAGAGGGAATTAAGAAATAAAAAAGAAAAAAATAATATATTTTAAAGCTGATTGAATCAAAAGAAAATAAAATAAAAGAGAAAGATAGTTTCTTAATAAAAAATGATAAGAAAGAAAACAATATTTTTGATACCTTCTTGTATAAAAAATAAGACATACTGTAATTAATTTTTAATAAATATAATTTGAAAAAATATTATTCAAAAGTATTAATTATTAAATTATAATATTTACATATTATTTGATTAAATAGATCATTTATGATTCATAATTAATTACTGATAATCTTATTTTATGTAATAAATAATTTTAAATTTAAAATAATACAAATAATCATTTTATTTAAAATAAAAAATAAATGATCAATAACACTAACTGAGAAGGAGATCTGCCCCGACACTACCATCATTGCCAACCGCAAGCATTGCTTCAGACTCATTATATTGATTTACGTGGGATAGTTTTGAAAAACAACGCTTGTGTCCTGAGTTCATTCGGTCTTTTTATCTTATTTAACCCTGGGAAGCAGAAGTATGAGATCCATAATGCTTTTTCGCATTCCCTTTATTTTATTTTGATATCCAAATAATGGACAAATAAGGGAAGTGACTGTTTTCTACTCCACTCCTCCTCTTTGTTTTATTGTTATTAATTTTTACTATAACTCTTTAGAAACAAATATATAGTTTGATTTGCTCTTCAGCCTCTCCCCCTCAAAAGGTAAAAAGATAAGTCAAGTATGATAATTACATAGATTATTTATAATTCAATAATAACTTGATATTTAAAAAAATAATTTCGCAATTCTCTTAAAGCAGTTTATTTATATAAAAAAAATTATATAATCAATAGTTATTATCAATGATAAATAATATTCCGCTTATTAAAATTTGCATGGCATGTTTAAATTTATTATACTACAAGTTTAATAACACATAAAAACAAGTTAGGTTTCGTTCGGTTCTACTACGAAATGTTCAAAAGATATTAAGAAATTTAAAAGAAAAATATTTTGATAAAATATAATATTTAATAGATAAATTTTAAAAAGATTTTATTTAATATTTTCATTTTTAAATCCTTAGTAAATGACTAATTAACATTTACTAGAAAGTTCTTATATAAAACAAGTGGCATATGTAATGAGTCATCATATTTTGCCCCATGCCTTGCGTGGTCTGATATCTACGTTATTAGTTTATAATATAATGAGGAGATATAGGAGGTTGCGATAAACGACAATACCATAGGAAGCTGGGCTCTGAATGAGGTCGTTGATGGCAGCGAAAGTGTCAAAGTAGGAGTAGATTATGCCTCCATTCTCTGATTGCCATTCCTTCAACATAGATTTAAGCCCTTCATTATATTTTACTGACCAGTAATTTGCTTCTACAAAGCATTCCGTTTTGTTCTTTAGCCTGAAATCAGGGCAGCATCCAAGTGCCCCAACTCCTGCAATCTCAAATTTACGGGCACCAAGATCATATAATCGCTGCAAAAAAAAAAAAAAAACTTACCCAGATAAAAAAAATACAAAGTAAATAACACCAGAGTTGACCCTCTAATAGCACAATAGAATATTCACGATCAAGTAACATGCAAAGAGGGTGCATGTACTGGAACCCCGCAAAATTATCAAGCCAATGGTACAATTTTTATTTTTTTTAAGTAAAACGTGATGTGATGGGTAAGTAAAACAATTCTATTTATTGATTAGTGATTAATGAAGATTTGTATGCACTTGTCTATGCACTTAGTAACTTGATTAATATTATATTGATTTAGTCAGGGTAAAATCAACATGCTTGATTTTAATTTTTATAAATATTTTTTTTATTTTTTATCTTTTTAAAATTTAAAAT
>JAMLFT010002762.1:0-24186 GCA_026544285.1 Pachyrhizus erosus | reverse complement strand
GCCGTCATCTGGGTACCATAGAGTTAATACTATTAATTGTTAAATCATCACGAGTCTTCATAAATCTGGATTTAAAATTCTTTTTTTTTTTTTTTTTAGTATATTTTAAATATTTTATACATATCTACTAACACATTTTTAAAAATTAAAAAATAATTGAAATATATGTTTAACAAATTATACATTGTAAAATTAAAAATTAATACTTATACAAGACACGAGTTATTGTACTAGTACAATTAAAATTAATAGATTGCTTTTTTAAGAGAAAATTATTAGATTTTTAAATTTATCATATTAGTTATATTACATAATTCATTTTCTACAATTAATTTATGAAATGAAACATTGTGAGATAATAAGTTCAAAAATTAATAATATGAATATTAGTTTTAAAATTTAATTTTATCATCTTCATTTTACCTACATTTTAAAAATAAAGACTAAAATATTATTGTGCATCACAAAAATACTACTACATTATCTTCTAAATTGTATATCATTAATCAAATTTCCAATTAAACTATTTGATAATAACATTTATATTTAAACCTAACAAATAACATTTATATTTAAAATATACTTGTGCACCTCACTTAATAAAAAAGTAAAATTATGTATATAAATTATTTTATAACATGCATATCCAATTAGTCTGTCAAAGAAAAGAAAAATTATTTATTGTGTGTTTAGTTTCACATTGAATTTTTCATAATCATGTTAAAATACTTATTAACATTATTTTTTAGGTGAATTTTAAAATGTTTTTTGTTTAGTTTCACATTGAAAATTTTCATTTTGAGTATAAAATCATCATTTAAAGATTAATTTTAACTAAAATAAATTTTGTTGAAAGTTAAGACATGGATAATATTTGATCCATAAAAAATCTCAAATAGTTTTGATGATAACATGAATCTTATAATTTGATATACTAATGAGTTTTTATGAGTTATGTGGACAATTTAAGTGTCCAGATCACAAAAAGGTAAATTTCTTATCTTAAACGTGAAAATATGTTTTAACTAAATTAATGTCCAAAGTGCTAGTAAGGACTTACATCCAACAATCTTTGTAATAAAATTTTAAGCATACAATGCGCTATAAGTGAATTTGTCGTTTGACATTATTTTTAAGGAAATAAAAATTTAAAATCTAACATTATTTTTATTTTGTCCAAGACGCAAATTAAAACTTTGAATCTTTCTCTACTTATACTTAATATTTTCATTTACTTTTTATCGATCATATAAGTTGTAATTTTGCATGTTTCGAATGTCTAGTATCTCTGCTCTTATATTCATTGCATCTATTCATTCTAATTATTTGTCATATGCTCGAACTAACGTTAAATTTCAAGTATTTAATGAAAAATAAAAGTATCCTCGATCTAGAGGGTATTCAAGGAGAATACTAAAGTAGGAATTTGTAGAAAGGAAAAGGAAACTTTTGAAGTTGTGTTAGCAAATTTTAGGAAATCAAGGCAATTTTTTTTTCTCTTTCCTTTAAAGAAATTGTTACATCAAAGAAGAAAGAACGACTAAAGTTCTTATGCATTAAATGAAGCATCAGGATTGGAAATTTTTCAAAGATATTCGCTCACAATGAACATTTATGCATGAAGTGTAACGTCCTACTTTTAATTTTTGAACATGAATTCAATTTATGGGATTTAATAAACATAGATAATTCAAAATATAATTTTAAGTTTTATTTATGTAATTATTTATTTATTTAACAAAATTTAAGATCTTGAATGTAATTAGGAATAAATATTATAATCTAGATAAATGCCAAAAGCCATAAGGAACATGAAGCTCATTTAAGAATAGTATTACAGATACTCAAGGAAAGACAATTATATGTCAAACTATCCAAATGTGACTTCTAGTTATCAGAAGTAAGCTTTTTAGGGCATATAATTTCTAAAGAAGACATTGCAGTAGACCTCACCAAAGTAGAGTTTGTCATGCAATAGAAACCACCAACCACCATAACTGAACTTAGAAGTTTCCTAGGGTTAGCTGGTTATTACAAAAAAATTATTTATGGATTTTCTAAATTAGCTTTACCTCTAACAAGTTTAACAAAGAAAGGACAAGCTTTTATATGGGATGAATCCTGTGAGAATAGTTTCCAAGAGTTGAAACAGAGATTAACATCTGCACCTATCTTGATACTCCCTGACCTAGATAAGCAATTTGATGTTTACTATGATGCTTCCCGACAAGGGGTTAGGATGTATTTTAATGCAAGAAGGAAAAGTAGTTGCTTATGCTTCCAGACAACTAAGACCTCATGAAGCAAATTACTATGATTTAGAATTAGCAGCAATAGTATTTACTTAAAAAATCTGGAGACATTACCTCTATGGATCTAGGTTTGAGGTATTTAGTGATCACAAGAGCCTGCAATATCTATTTGACCAAAAAGAACTAAATATGAGGCAAAGAAGATGGATGGATTTCTTAAAGGATTATGACTTCCAATTATCATACCATCTTGGCAAAGCTAATGTGGTAACAAATGCGTTAAGTAGGAAATGTTTACACTTATTTGTATCAATGGCAGAAGAACATAAATTAATTGAAGATTTTAGGAATCTAAATTTAGTTATAGAACTGCGCCCACAAAGTTTACTCCTAAGAACATTAACCATCACCAATGATTTCCTAGAACTAGTTAGAAAAGAATAATGTGAAGATACTACCTTGCAAGAACTCCCTGACTTAAATGATGCATATCAGAAGGATAAAACCAGAATTATCAGGATTAATAATAGAATCTACATTCCATCAAAGTCAGAACTAAAGAAACTAGTACTAGAAGAAGCCCACAAAAATCAACTCAATTTTCACCCAAGAGTAACAAAAATGTACCAAGATTTGAAGAAAACCTTTTGGTGACAAGGAATGAAAAAAGATGTAGTTAATTATGTGACTGCATGTCTTACTTTTCAAAAAGCTAAAGTAGAACATAAAAAACCATTAGGTCACCTTCAACCTTTACAAATCCCAAAATGGAAATGGGATAACATATCAATGGATTTTGTTACAGGATTACTTCAAACCACCAACGGATATAAATGCAATATGGGTAATTGTAGATAAACTGACCAAATTTGCCCATTTCCTACCCATCAATATTCATTACTCATTAGAAAATTTGACTCATATTTACTTAAGGAAAATGGTGTGACTACATGGAGTCCCTGCAAATATCATCTCTGATTGAGACCCCCGTTTTACTTCAAGATTTTGGAATAGTCTTCAGGACAAATTAGGAAGTAAACTAAAACTCAGTTCAACTTCTCATCCTCAAACAAATGGTCAAACGAAAAGAACCATCCAAAGTTTGGAGGATTTGTTAAGAGCATGGATTTTAGAACACCCAAGAGGATGGAGTGAAGTCTTACCACTTGCAGAATTCATTTATAATAACAATTACCATACAAGTATAGGAATGGCTCCATATGAAGCATTCTACGGAAGAAAATGTAGAACGTCCTTGTGTTGGTTTGAAACAGAGGGTTCAATTTTGCTAGGACCAGAAATCCTACAACAAACTACTAAAAACTAAAAATAATCCAAGAAAAGCTCAAAGCGGCGCAGGATCGCTAGAAAAGTTATCATGATCAAAGAAGAAAACCCCTAAAGTTTACAAAAGGGGAACATGTATTCCTAATAGTAACACCTACCATGGGAGTCGGTAGAGCTTTGAAATTCAGAAAACTCACCCCTAAATTCATTGGCCCATATCAAATTCTTAAGAGAATTGGCCCAGTAGCATATCAAATTTCCCTACCTCCACACTTGGCAAATTTACATAATCTTTTCCATGTATCTCAACTGAGGAAATATATTTTTGACCCATCACATGTATTGGAATTTGATCTTGTAACAATAAGGCAGAAGCTAACTTTTGAAGGCACACTGATAAGAATAGAAGATCGAAGAGTCAAGTAGTTAAGGGGATTTAATAAACATAGATAGATAATTCAAAATATAATTTTAATTTTTATTTATGTAATTATTTATTTATTTAGCAAAATTTAAGATCTTAAATGTAATTAAGAATAAATATTATAATCTAGATAAATTAACAATAATAGGATAATAAAAATCTTCAAAATGATTAAAAGAACAAGTTAGAGTTTAAATTAATAATAATTTAAAGAATTAAAAATAAGAAAAATGTAATTTATAATAAATTATTTATGATAAAACTAATAGAAATAAAATTAAAACAAAATTAGAAAAAAATGGGAAGGATTCAAACTTGGGACGAGAGGGAGAAGGGAAGAAATGTGCCCCTATTGCCAACTAAGCTACCTACTCAGGGTAGCCAAAACATGCGTTATTTGATATATAAGAAGTTAATAAATAAGATCTAAAATAAAAAGCAGATAACAGAAAAAAAAAGGTTGGTTGGATTCGAACCCGCACCCTATAAGGCACAAGGATTAGAAGAGAGAAGAGTGATCATTGAGACCACTAGGCCCATCGCTGATAAATTAACAAAACAAAATGAATTTATCCTTCCTTTATTTTCTTCCTCTTCCTCAAGTGAACCATCATTAATGCTTTCCCAAAAACTTCAAGAACCTTTATAAATCGTCGTCCCAACTAAGCCTACGAGTCCCCATGACTCAGCAAGGGTACCTTATGCCTAGACAAATAAAATACATTATCTAGGGCGATTGGAATTGCTATAAAATGCCATGAAAGCCAAGCTTGAAACACCACTGAAGCAAGTTTCATTTCTTCTGAAAAATCCTCTATACTCCACCAAATCACTTCAAACTAGTCCCAAAAATGATTTGACACACTTCCAAGAATCTATTGGGGAAGCAAAATTAGAGAAATAAGCAAAGAATCACAATTTTGCATCGAAGACCCGAGCTCTAATGAAAGGAAATCGAAAATCCAAATTGAGGTAGGAGGAGTCTCCCTATCTTCTTAATCTTATTGTTGAATCATTTTATTTGATTTTAATTAGAATTCCTGAGTATTTGGAGCTTAGAAACTCTATCATTTCCCAGAATTGAAAATTTGATTTCTCACCTTTGAGCTCTGTAAATTCAAGTTCAAAGGGCAATTTAAAATGGATTATGGATTAATTAAAGGTAGAAAGTAGTTAAACATAGAGATTCAGACGTTTCTAGATTTTTAATTCAACAAAAGCGCCATTAAAACTCAAGATTGAGAATTCAAAATTCTCTAGTTCGAGCCCCAAATCAGAGGTTGAAGATGATTATAAAATTACCAAAATACCCCTCTTTGGAAAACTTACCAAAATACCCCACACTCTGTTTTATTTGATTTTATGCTATTTTTACCTTTTCAGGCTTTGAAAATTTAACAGAAGTTAGCTTAAAGGATAAGGAACATAATGAGATAATTATTTTTCAAAGAATTTAATAAAAAATAAATTATTTTTGAGAAATTCCAAAAAATACCCTTAATTGAAGAAAATGATTTGTTGAGCATGTTTTGATAATAAATTTTGGGAAAAGATGTCAGGAAACTATTATAAGTCTACCTAGTATCTAAAAATCACTTTTGAATTTTTTTAAAAAAAATCCTTAAAAATAAAATTATATTTTTAAAATGACCATTTTACCTTTAGGATATAAAATTAATTATTTTTTTTATCATTCTAGGCCATTTTAATTCCTAAAAAATAGCTTCAGTACCTTGAGGCATCAAGTGGATCCTATCCTAAATTTTGAGGGTAAAAATTCAAAAAAAGAAAATTTTACAATAATGACCAAAATACCCTTATGGTTTAAAAATAAGAATTTTAGCATTTTTGGAAAATTTTAATTTAATGAAAAATAGTGTAAATTCGCATTACTACTGATAGGATCTATATAAAAATTTATAATTAAAAAGGATGAGAAAAATTTCCAAGAACACAAAATTTTCATAAATAACTAAAATGCCCTTATGATAGAAATTTGGATTTTTATGTTATCTAAAGATTACTTAAGTTGAAATAACTATTCTTATGATGTTAGAGAATTATAGAAAGTGTTCAAGGGTAAGAAAAGGAAAGAAATCACTACTAAAATATTTTGTAGAAAATTACCAAAATACTCTTAGACCTAAAAACCATGATTTGTGTGATATCCTTTCTCTATAACCCTAAGAATGGTCAAGAAAAATCTTAAACACTATGTATCTAAAAACTATACCCATCTAGAAATTATAATTAGGAAGAAAAGGCTCATAATTAAAATATTGTTTGTAAACAAAATGACCATTTTACCCTTAGACAGAAATCTAACCAATTTAAACTTATATCAAACTTCTAACCTTAGAACTAGTAAGAAACTTGGATTTGTATTCTAAGTCAAGATTTTATTTATGATACAAAATTCTTGAGTAATCTAATATATTTTTATAAATGACAAAAATTCCCCTGGCTAGTAAATATTAAGAAAATCTTAAAAAAAAAAAAACAATATGATGTGTAAATTACAGTGAAAAAAGATTTAGTATTTGAAATCCAGCTTAATGAATAATGTAATCAATAAGTCTCTTTAAAATAGGAGATCTCCCGCAATGTAAATAAACCAGGAAAGAGCTAGTAATGGTGAATTTGTAATGGTTAAACAAAGTTAAAAGTGGATAAAAAACTAGAATTTTCCAACTATGAAAATTATAGGGATCTGGTACCATGAGACTTGATTGATGGAAGTAAAGGTGAAATAATATGAGTGAGATAAAAGAATGGAGAAATGCAATGGGTTGACTACAAAGGTACCTAAGGAATGTATGCAGGTTGTGAAAATCCTTGTGGCTGTATAGGCACTAAGTTTGTGAACTGCCTAGATCAAGGAGTCACAAAGTCGGCTTGATAACCTCGACAAAGCAAAGCATTGCCAATATTAGTAGAGAGTATCTGAGGTTCATACCAACACAAGATATGTACTTTTGATTGTCACCCAAATAAATTGCAACTTATGGATTTAATGTTACGTTACGCTTAAGTCCTCGGGAGTTAGTAGTAAGAGGCAGTGAGGGATCCCAAATGTTAGTATTAATGAATAAGACTCGATACGGTAAGGTTGAGAATATACGATTAGAGGCATGCCAGTATGATATCTTTATTAAAAGAACTAGAGATTCACTCTTATAACTAACATTTTCAGGTAAAGATGTCTGAAGAATTTTGTCCTTTATTCCACGTGTCCATTACCGCTTTGTGGCCAATGGACCAGAGACTCATTGTATCAGTTAGATACATATACAGGATATGTTCGTTTCACTTTCTTTCTAGCAAAACCTTTTGCCCCTACAATTTCAAGACAGATAGATCTTCCGATAATTCTAACTCAGATGAAACCTCCACAAGTCTCAAAATCACCACCCGTGTTTCCTTCACACCCTAGGAGGAGACAAGCAAACAACTTTTCCTCTACTTACAATAGAACTAGAGTTGTTAGGTCTACTCCTAGGGTAGAATTATCTAAGGAAGATGATCCATCTAAAAATCCTGGAGATCAATTTAAGTTTATCGTTTATAATGTAAAACTAGTATAATGTTTATGTAAACTCATGTAAATTAATGAATGAAGACTATAAAAGAATAAAGTTATGAAGATTGAAAAGGTTGATGAAAGTGAACAAATTATACGAATAATGTTTATTCACTTTGAACCTCTTGTATGACCTCTTCTTGAGATCACAAAAAGCTTTTTATATCAATCCTTTATAAACTCTTATCTTAGTTAAGTTGTTTGTAATATGTGCTTAAGTTATAAAAGGTTAGAAAATACACTAGAAGGGGGTTGAATAGTGTGATATTTAAAACTTTTTGCAAACCTTTTTTACAAGACATTTGAAAAGATGGAAAACAAGTTGTAAACTTTTGGACATATGAAATATGAAGGAAGACAACAACACAAAAAATAAGTCTTTATACTTGTTCACTTCAATTCTTAAGCTATGTTCAATTCTCCTTCAACCTTGAGGGGTTCCACTAACCAAGAAAAAGGTTACAATCGAGTATTGAATCCACCACTCATAGTTAAAATACAAGTATTCTTTAAACCATTTCTGGTTAACCCAACCTAAATATTATTTGTTGCCACTTTTGGCTACACCACTTAATCATTCGATTAAGTATTCCAAGTATTTTTTTTCATTAAATCACTTCCAACTTTTATAAGATCTTTTACAAAGAAATAATTCATAAAGTGAGAATATGAAAATTTGGCACAAGTTACAACAATTTAGCAAAGCTAAGGATATAAACAAATTACACAAGAACTATCTCAAGAAGAGATATATAAAGGCTAGACATATAAGAGCTTAAGGCAATTTTGATTCAAACTCTTTGTACTTTAGTCTTCATGCATATTGATATTCATATACTTGAGGAGAGGAGTATTCGTTATGACACAATGTTCTTCTTCTTTCTTCTTATTCTAAAGTGCATTAAATGTATGACACTTTTTATGTTTTCATATTGTAGATGTTCAACTTCTATTAGAGGAGAGGATATGTTTGTCTTTTTTGTTTTCTTTTTCACTTTAATGCAACTATTTTTTTTAACATTTATATTTCAATTTTTTTTTGTTGATAGACTTTAGAGCTTGATGATTCTTTTGATTTGGAAGTCTGTTTATCTTTATTATGTCTATCATTTTCCATTAAATGTTTCTTTGAGTTCAAACGTTAGAATAATAATAAGGATAAAAATTTATGTGAACTGAAATAACAACTATTATAGACATTCGAAAACTTAAAAGGAAGATCAAATATAATAAATATGTAAGTAGAAAATAGTTTGATGTTGTATTTGTCCATAAACATATTCGGATGTATAAGGTTCGTTAAACGTATTTAAAAACATACATCTTTTGGATGTGTCATGTTTTTGAAAATCCTTTGGATGTGTTTAATAAAAAGCTACTGGATGTATCCAACATTTTTAGTGTGTTGGACACATATGTTCTTCAGTTATTCCAATATGTTTAAGTTAAAGAAATACAATATTTTTCATTCTTTTAGATGTACCCCTGTTAACACATCTTTACAAAAACATTAGGAAACTCAAATTATAATATTCTTTGTAATAATCAAAATAATATATTTTTAGGGTTTTGATATTTATCAACATCTTTAATTCTAACAACTTGTATATCCTCACAATCATGAGGTGTTTTCTTTTTGTAAACTTGTAAATGTTAAAAAAAGTTAAGAGTGACTTAGTGAATAAAAACATACTTAGGTGTTGCTTAATATGGGAATAAATTAAGTTGTGACCAAAAGTGATAGTAAAAATTACATGAGATGTGGGTTACAAAAATGACATATATAATACTTACTATTGTAGCCAAAAGCTAAGAATTCTTGCTGTAACCTTTGATTTGGTTAGTAAAATCTCTCTCAAGTTTAGGGAGAATTGGATATAACTCAAGATTAAAGGAATCAGTATAAACAAATGTTCTTTTGTTACTTCTTTGTTTGTGCCTCCTCCTTATGCGTTTTTAATCCTCCAAAGAGCTTTAATGTAACATCTTGAAATTCAACCCAACTATATGTGTGTTATGTTTATTTATTTATTAAATTTCTTTTCATTTATCTAAAATTAACTCTTTAGAATTAATTACTAAAAAATAATTCTAAGTACCTAAAATTCTCTATAAGGATTTTTTGGATAAATATTGATGATAGTAATTTTATTTAGTTGTTGAGACTTGGTTGTGCATGTGTTTTCAGGAATTTCATTCTTGATGTTTTTTTGTTTCGTTTCTGCCTACCTATATATTTGTCTGATTAACTTTATCTGCCAAATAAAGCTCTAAAGATAAATATTTTTTTAACCTTAGATGATAAAATAAAATACATGAGGTTTTAGTTATCAGAGGAAGGTAAAAATTTAATTAGAAGAATGTTGTCCTCTTGATGAAAATTTTATTAATCAACTTTCATTAGTAAAAATTTAGTAAATAAAACTTATTTATCGTTTGATTAAAATCTTAATTATTTTAATCCATCTATTAGAAAGATAAAAGTTTGTTCTAAGAAAAAGAAAAAAAAAAAGAGAAAAACGGTTAATATTATCAGACGAAAATTAGTCAAATATTGGTTGGAAAACAATATTTTTAAAGGAGATGGATCAAATTCTTAAAGGATGACGACTTTGATCTATCCTATATCTTGGAAAGGCTAATGTAGTGTCCCATGCCTTAAGCTAAAAGTCACTACATATATTTGTTATGATGGTAAAGGAACTTCAATTAGTTAAGGAATTCAGAGATTTAAACTTAGTTATGAAAGTGATATCAAAGAGCTTGTATTTGGGAACTCTAAGAATAACCAACGAGTTTTAGAATAAGTTTGAGAAGTCAAGCAAAAAGACCAATTTCTATAAGATAAAATGAAGTCAATACTTTAAGATAAGGAGCTAGAGTTCAACAAGGATGCAAATAGATACATCAAGTTCAAGGGAAGATATGTATATCCCACAAAAACGAATTGAGAAAAACAAACATTTTAAAAAGAAAAAAATATAAAAAATTAGAAATTACTAAAAAAATACTAAAAAATACTACTTAAAGTAGTGTTTAAAAAATATTAAAAATTACTAAAAAAAATTTATTTACCAATCAATCAAATTATTTTTTTAATAAAAAGGTTAAAAATTAACTTAAATGTCTTATCAAACATAGTTAAAATAATGTTTAAAAAAATATTATAACCTATAAAAAAAACTTACTAAAAAATCAAACTATTTTTTAATTAGGAAAAGAAACTAAATGGTAACTGAAATAGCTTTCACGAAAATTTCTTTTATACTATTTTATTGTTTAGTTTTGTTAGTAGTTTATAAGTAGGAAAAACAAAAAAAAACATTGAGCCACGTGTTCAAATTCACTACTGCGTCACCTGGGGTTTCATTAGCCCTATTCACATTCAGTTGCTCTCTGCGTCTCTCTCCAAACAACAGAACCCAAATCGCTGACCGGAATTTGAAGAAAATTAGGGTTTGCAGTGATGGCACTGTGCAACCGCGTCAGATCGGGAATCTCTCTCTTCAACAAATCCACCTTTATCACTCCGCAGCGATCCACTCTCCAACGATCCCTCGTCGCCTCTTCCATTTCCCTCGTAAGAACCCAAAGTCTGAATCTCTTCCTCTGATTTCACTTCCATGCCCTTAATCTGTGTTAAATTTTGAAATCTATAATATTTTGCTGTTCTGCATTTTCATTTTTGGAATAGCTTGTGCCCATTTCATCTTTTGCTTGTGCAGGCCTCCAGAAATTACGCCAACGTGCCGGGGCAAAAGGATAACAAAGTTAAGGTAATAGAATACATTAGTCTTGAATTGTGATTTTTTTTATGTGATTCATAGAAGAAATGAAGATGTACGGGAAACAGTGTGCGTTCGATTGAATTTGAATGAAACTGGAAGGAATAAATTTGATGTTTTTGGTTAATTAGTTATTTAAGTGGAGTGGTTATATTTAGTTGAAGGGGTTAGGGGTTAGTCACCCCCGCAATGGGATGAATTAAGGTTTGAATCTCCGTTGAGAGAGGTGTCCATATTTAGTGTCTGTTGAACAAGATTGCCTGTTGGGAACCAAAAGAGTATTCTTTTTCATCATGTAATGTATTTCAGTTTGGGTTGATTTAATGTCTGTAGATTGTTTTTCTCCCTTGTTTGATTGTTGTTATGGATGGGTTGATCTGGTTTGGGTCTTGTTCTTCTTCATTGTTTTTAGGTCCCTTTGGCTTTGTTTGGAGGTTCAGGAAACTATGCCTCTGCTTTGTATATTGCATCTGTGAAAGCTAATTCAGTGGAAAAGGTTGAGTCTGAGCTTCTTCAATTTGTTGAGGCAGTAAAGAATAGTGCTGTATTTTCACAGTTTATAAAGGACATTTCTGTGGCTAAGGATGTTAGAGTAAAAGTCATCCAGGATATTTGTGGTGAAGCGAAGTTTTCAGACGTTACAAAGAACTTCCTTGGTATGATAAGCTTTGAATTGTAGTATAATTGTTGCAAAGTTACATGTTTACATTGCTAAAATAAATTTTGAGGTTCTTTAATCTTTCGTGGTTTTAATGGCTTGCGTGAGGTGAATTATTCATTTATTTGCTGTCAATGATGTTGGCATCCACTTCCTTCTTTTGGATGTGGAAATTTAATGTACATTGTAAACCTATATCCACATTAGGTTAATTTTACCTTGATCAAATAATTTTTATGTTCTCTTGTGTATTTGGTTGGAGTGGAATACCCAAATGTTCAAGAAGGTATCTCCAATCCTATTATTGTGGATAGAGAGATAGTTTATTTGTCATGCTGATATTGGATAGCTTTCTTGCATTTAGAGCCTCTCTGGCACTTTGTTTTCTATTAGTTTCTTTAATTTGAAAGATACCCCCTTTCTAGTTGTATTTTTGTTTCCTCTCTTAGCCTTGGTGTACTTTCTTCTATTGTTGCACTGGAAAAAGAATTTCCTTCAAACAGGAGAGAGGAATGTTTTATTTGTACTTATGATCCCTTAAAAATTTCATAGGAACTTTTCCAATAAATTTCTTTTAAAAATTCCTAGTTGTTTAGCATTTAATGGCTCCACAGATCAATACTAGTGTAACTTAGGTATAATGTTTGACCTATTTTGGGGTTAATCCCTAGACACAGATATTAACATAAGCCTTAATATAATAAAATAGCAGAGTAATCTGTGTGGATCTTTAATCTACTTGTTGGCATGGCACATATTGCCATTGACTTCAGAACATCAATCCTGAAAGCAGCAAAAGTTTTTTCCTCTCATAACATCTTCACATGCACATAATTTCCCTTTAACCATTTTTAGCTATTGTTGAATTTTCTCTCCTGTTCTTCAATATGTCTGTATTTGGACATGTTATGTGTGTGTGAGCTCATTATTGAAGGCAATTCTGCTCTTTGTACTATTATTACATGTGTAATCATACCCATGTTACTGTGGCACCTACGTCATCTTATTGTTAAGCACTCACATCTTTCAGTGGATTTTATATATGTATCTTCTTTTTATTAGATTAGAAATTAAAATCAAAATATAGCTCTAATGTTGATTCCCATAATCTGAAACTTACTGTTAATTGACTGTATCTGTGTGAGTCACCTGAATTCTGAGCTCTCTTTCCATTTAGCCCTGTCTGCATGTGAATTATAAAACATTGAAAATTTTGTATAGTTTTTCAAATACTTATATTTAATTAATATCTATATAATTATTAATTAATATATGAAGGGAATACCTCTCTTGGGTCTCCATTTTTATGAAGACTATTTTACCCTCCAACTATTCTCAAAATTACCTGATACTTTCTTACACTCCATGACATTTTCTATTTAACCTGTATTCTCTCTTCCTCTTTCGTTTTATTTTTATTTAATAAATAAAGGCACAAAGTGCCTCTCTTACTCCTAGTATATGAAAAATTTAATGGCAGAATTTTTATTATAAATTTTAATATGTAATAAATTTAATAGTAGAATATTTATAATGGATTTTAATATTATTCTATTATAATATTAAAATAGAGGCCGTCCCACTATCTGCTATCAAACCATCATTTTGGGGGTGGCTGCTCTGCGCCTTTATTTGCTATTGACTACTATGCACATAAGTCACATTTCCCCCTTGTCATCTTGTGATGACTATCTCCCAACCTTATGCTGATTTCGGTTGTATCTTGTACAGGCAAGTTTAGAACCATCTAGATACAACCATGTATCCTCTCTTCCAGCTTCATAACCTTAGTGCTAGAAATTGCTTCTTTAGTAAAATAAATTAATTCCATAGAGTGTGGTCCATATCTCCTGGACCCTGGTGTCTCCCCATCGTCAGCCTATACAGATACAATATCACCTTTTTCATTAATGAACTAATCCTCTAACAAAGAGAGTCTAAGTTGTTTATCAAGGGACATTTTGATGCAGTGGGTGGTACTATTGGCCACACCATCAACAACAAAAACATCATCACTTCTTTCTTCTGTCAAACAAATCCTGTGCAGGTAAAAGTTGAGTTCCTTTGCTCTTAACCCCTGGTCATCTATTATGAGCTACTGGTCCAGTTCCCTTTGCTGGGGACTTGGCTTCTGTTTTATGGATTGAGGACCTATGGAGTTATAAGGTTGGTGTAATGGTTGAAGAGAGAAGGGGTGATGGAGAGGTTGCAGGTTTGAATCCCCTTCCACTAATAAAAAAACTAACCATTAACATTTGCCGATTAAAAAAAAAGATTGAGGACCTCTCCTTAAAATTTTGTTAGACTGTGAAACGGTATAAGCAAGACCCCGAATCTATTTATGCTCAAACCTACACTGACCATATTCTTCCTACTAGTGCTCCTTACCCTGCAATAGCCTCTCCATATAAGAGACACTTTCTTAGCAAGCATAATAGCCTTATTAATTACATGAGGATGATGAGGTATTACCCAGCACCTTATTTCAGGTTTCCACATATGCGTAAAATGCTCAATAGCCTGCTTATTAGGTAGCCTTGGCAATTGAGAAGCCAAGCATTTGATCATTTTTTTTCGTACATGGCCACCAAGTGTTCTTGTGTCAATGCTACCAAATGCTTATTTAGGTTCTGCATGAACAAATCTCTGAAATGCTTCAAGAGAGCCTCCTTTAGTTTTTACCATGGTAGCTCAGGATGGGCATTCCAAAGTAAAGCAAAACCCGTGCATTGCATGACCTTCCATGGCCACTTTGCCCTGTGTGGTCTTTATTTAGTTCAAGGTGGGCATTCTGAAATTGAAAGTAAGTTTCAGCTCGGGTCAACTATCCATGTGGGTCTTATCCATCAAATGAAGGCAATTGCACCTTTATACTTTATGAAGGACATCTGTCCCCTCCAACATCATAAATTGAGATCGAACTGATTGTTTTGCAATACTGTTACAGGAAGTTTTAACTACTGAATTTTAGTTTCAAGAGCTGAAACTTTGGCTTCCACAGCATCGCTTTTGGACACTACAGTGTCTGACTGGTTGTACCAATAATGGAGACCAAAGAGAAAAATGTGTAATTTGTATTACTGACAGATGGAAATAAGGGAGAATTACAGCAGGACAGTAAACTCCCCTCACAGAGCAACTGCTTCACAGAGAAGATACACTCTGCCTAAGCCTTAGCTGAAAAAATAAAAAACTATGAGAATGCTTAGATATCCTCTCACCTTCCCACCCCTTCTATAACTGTCACCTTTTTGGTAATCCATGCCAAAAAAAAAAATGGAAAACATAACAGAATAAGAAGTCACCTGCTCCTTTATTAAGTCACTTGTATTTCTCCTAGTGTAGACTCCAAATGTTAGGTCGCTTCCCTGATCCACAGATTGGGACCTATTTGAGTCACCTGAATTCAATGCTCCTATTCTTCTTTGCTGACTTTGTGTGAATTATAAATTGTTTTGGTCATCTAGAATAATACCATTAAAAAATTATGCCTTTGGGAGTGTTACATAAAAGAAAAAAAAAGCTTTGAAGTATGAATTTTTTATTTCTCATTAAGTATGACCACCAGTATTGTCAAACTCGTGCTAACTTGTTTAACGATCTGGGTTTTGCCTCCCATGAATGTCAAGCGGGGTCACAGACATAGGTGGAGTGGTCCAAATCGTTTCCACAGGTGCTAGATCATTTTAGTGGTGTGCAATACATGTGCCACAGGTGTGAATTGGGCAGGTTGGGTTGTGCAACCTGATTAGCAAAAATAACCCAATTTCTGCATATGTTGTCTTAATTGTTACACAACCCTTTCCTAAGTCATAATCGTCTCTCTGGTTTCTTTTCCCTTAATCCTTCATAACACTTGCTCTCCTTCTCTTGCCTAACTGACAGCACATTCTTCCCTCTCTGTTTGCCGTTGCTGCTTCACTTTCTTCCCTTGTGCAGTTGTGTGCTCGCGTCTCTTTTTCTTATCTTGTGTTATTGCTGCGTTCTGTGTTATAAGGTAGTTGCTGCATGCTCTTTTACTAGGTTGCTGTGTTATTAGTTTCGTTGTGTGTGTCTGTGTTCAAATATAATTTTGCATTTTAGTTGAAACTTGTAATACATGTTCCAATGTCCTACATCCAACCTTCCCCCCTCATTCCAATGTTGAAACTCAACTTTGACAACCTTGATGATGATGTCATGTAATAATAGTGTTAGTCTTTAAGAAGACATGTCATGGTATTTGGATGTTCAAAACTCTTGTTGTCTTGAAAGACTGCTAGTTACTCTGCTGCCACATTTCTAGCACTTCAAATGATTTCATTTATCTAAAACTAATTAGATGCTTGCTACATTTTTTTTCTTTACTCTATGGTTCGTTGATTGATGTTTTGTTTTTTTTGAAGTTATTGTTGCCGAGAATGGAAGGCTTAAAAACATAAATACCATTGCAAAGAGGTTTGCAGAGTTGTCAATGGCATACAAGGGAGAAGTGAAAGCGACTGTGACCACTGTCGTGGTAAGTAGTGTTACACGATTGTGAGTATTTTCACAAATTCAGTTTGTAGATTGCTAAATACACCTTCTGAAGCAAGAGCTAGTATATTAGCACACCCCTATACACACATGTTTTGTTTTTGCATTTTCTGTTGCTTATAGATCATTGCTGTTTTATTGCTTCATATTTCCTGTTGTAAACTGTCTAAATGCTCATGCTTATGTTGGTGGTTGTGTATGCTGGTGTTTTGGAATGATTAGTTGGATATGTGATATGAAGTTATCTCATTGAACAACAGTGTGATTAGTTACTCCGTCATTACCTAACTATATTTTTATACCAGGCTCTTCCTGCTGAAGAGGAAAAGGCATTGAAGGAGACTCTTCAGGAAATAATTGGTTCTGGAGCAAAGGTTCAACTTGAACAGAAGGTACTAGTGTGATATTCCCCCCCACCCAAAATAACGTGTCTGTGTGTGCCTTGTGAGTTCAAGTCGTTAATTTGGATTTTTTTTTTTTTTTTTTCAGATTGATCCAAGCATACTTGGTGGTCTTGTGCTTGAATTTAGCCAGAAGGTCTTTGACATGTCTATTAAGACCAGGGCACAACAGATGGAGAGGATCCTCCGAGAGCCTATATCCATTTCCAACATCTAGAAGACGACAGTTTTCTGCTGACAATTTCTGTTATCATGGTTTAAAGAAGTATTACATTCTTGTTCGTTATAAATTGTGTGGATCTAGATTTTTATGGGATGGAATGCCATCATTTTGCAAATAAAAGATACCTCTTTCCAACTTGTTATGCTTCATTGCTATTTCAGTGTATTTGAATATATTGAGTTGGCATTTTGAGGTTTTAATTAGTGGGTGTTGCATCTGTCATAATCTGTATCCTAATACAAAGTAAAGGAAGATGAAGCTGTGTGTAGCCAATAGATGGGTAATACTAATCAGTATCAAATTAACAGCTAGCTTTTGCTATTATGAACTTTCGGAATGAGATTTTGGTCAACTCGCATTCTTTAAAATGAGTTGCATAAATCGAGAAATTGTGTATCCATCGTTAATTTGAAGCTTATTAAGTGCACAAGTTTGATAGGTACTAATTATGAATATATCTATACTCTTAATAAACATTGTTTTCTTAGGAGTTAAATTCTTAGATTTTTATGGCTTGGTTATTCCAAAGCATGGATCATATAGCAGATAGCATGTGATGTTTGAAGTGCTGTTTCCTGGCTGATTTACTACCCCGTTAAAAAAAAAACCTTCTGTAATATTTTCTCCCCCAATTTCCTTTTCTAAATGAGGATCCATTTTATTCGGAGGATTTCATGTCTTGAGGATGAAAATAAAAGAGCACATGATAGTTTGGGATTCGTGAAAGTGAGGTAAGATGGTGGCACTTGAACATTTAGCTCTTACATGGAAGAGTATCGGCCTTTTAAGAATTGCAGTTGGTAACTATTTTAAATGTTTGGGATGTTTTACATTTTTGCATCAATATTTCTGAGGCAAGGGGTGCATAACGTGTCACCACATGATCAAGCCAATTGAGTGACAATGAGATCATTAAGATCATAATATTAGTTCACGGAAGGCAATCTGCTTTGAATCGGATCAAATGTTACGTGCAATACATGTAAAACAAGGTATACTCAATACATGTTGCCCCAACAAAATAACGGTTTACTTCTACCTAATTAAAATTCACGTAAAGAATATGTAAGATGAAAGCAAACTAATTGCTGAAAAAAAAGGTTATGGAGGACATTTAATTCTTAGGAAAAATATTAATCATTTGATCCCTTGAGACTAATTGTAACACAGTTTAGTCCTTCTATCTGTTTGAGTTAATAATTTTAGAGATTAAGTTGGATCACTAGTAATTTTGTTAGGAATTAATTTAGCTCACAACTCCCATTTAGGAATAAATTGTTTTACGTTTGTAATCTTGAGAGTTATTTATTGACTTTTGTTTCTTCAGGAATCAAATTGGGTCGAATATCTTTTTTGGGAACCTAATTGAGTGGCTATTGAAAAGTATTTGACTGTTATCGTTCATCTGGAAGATAAATAGTAAATTTGATATATGAAGTCTTCATCTTCTCCTAGTGAAAGCTAATCTGAATGATGCTTGAGGCTTGCAATTTTGTAGGATTATGGATCTATTCCTGTGTAACTTTTCTTTCCATGTGAGGTTTATTCAAAAAATCCCCTTATTCGAAAAGTTTTATCTTTTTCTTCTTTTTTCATTTGGCCCTAAACTAAAAAGAGGAAAGGAACTGGGGAATTTAACATGTGGAATGGGTTCTAAACAAACAAAAACGTGGAATACGTGATAGGACCCAAAATGAACCAGTGGGTCCAAAAGAGTAGTTATACTACGAAAAATAGAGGGAAAAACTTGGAAGGATACTTAAAAATCAGTTTGAATAAATTTCTTTAAAAAATAAAATAAAATAAAAAATACATAAATTGTTTTACAATTTAATCTTAACTTATAGAGAATTTTTTTAAGTAGTGTTTTTGAATTTTATTTAAACAAAGCTGACACTGAAAAGAAAATGCGGGTACTTGCTAATTTGTGGGTTAGAGACAAGGATGAAGGCAGACTTCAATGAAAGAAGAACTAATTATAAAAATTAAAGTTATTCACTAAAATATATACGTATCAAATTTTGTGGCTCAATAAAAAAAATGCGTTGAGGCGATGGTTGAAAATAAATTCCGGTAGACTTAAAATATAACTTGAGAAATTGATCCCTTCAAGTAGGATTTTCACTTGGATTCTTTGTATTGAGAATCTTCACCATCAAAACTCTCATACCTCCCCTTTTTATTATTTAAATTCTTTCTTTTTTGTTTTTAATTAAGAACTAAAATTTTATTAGACAGAAAATATCACATGAGAGACTCCAAACCTGTGCAACTTCATATCCTTATTGTTTTTTCTAAAGTTTACTATGGACATGCTTAAAACTCTTCTCTTGAGACTAAGAATACATTAAAATCTCAAAAACAATGCCCCAAAACAATAAAAAAAAAATACGAAAAATTATTAAAAAAAAAGAGAATATTTATTAATATATTAGTATGAATTAAGCTTAAAATACTGTAATATTTACAACAACTTAGGAACACTACTTAAATAAATAAATTGATTTGATTGTAAATGTAATTATTTAAAGCGTTTAGAACAACAATAATGAATTTAAAAAAAATTATTAAAAAAGATAAGTCATTTTCAAATATTTTCTGAAAAGATAAAATAAAGAATACAATAATTTTCACGATGAAGACAATAAAGGAAATACAATAATGTCTTAAACATGTCATTTTCTTTCCAACGAAAATTGTAAAAGAATAAAATATTTTTTCAAAAAATAAAAAATTAAATATATTTTTAATCTTTCAAATTAAGAAATCTGTTTTTTAGTTCATCAAATTTAAAAAATAATATTCTTAATCTTTTTCCTAAATTAAAAATTACATGTTTCAATCTTTCAAATTATAACAAAGAAATTAAAAAAAAATATTTTTTGAATTTAAAAAATTAAAAATACACATTTTTATAAGAGAAACTAAAAAAAATAAATCATCTATTTTGAGAGACTAAAAAATAAAAACATAACTCAAATAAATAATACTTAGATATTATTATCTCTAAAATAAAATTGAATCAAATAAATATAATTATTCTAATATTAAACAATTATATATATTAAAAATTTTAATTTTAGAAAAGTTAGGGATCAAGACCCCTAATGGAGTGAGTACATATATCCATCCCTGCACCCAACCTTTCTTCATTTTATTTATGTTAACCTTTTTTCATATGTGAAAAACCCCAAATTTGATTAAGAAACAACAATTACAAAAAGTGTGTTAAAAACATTTAAATATTTAGTATGGTGTTAATATTTCTATTAAATAAACCATTGAAAGATACCTTTGAGTTGACCCATCATAGAAGAATTCGTTGACGTTTTCAGATGCAAGCAAGCCATCAATTTGAACGCTCCCAAGGATGTGACCTGTTGGTTGTTGTTTCGACACGTGGCGCCATTCATGCCACAAAGTTTCATACCCACTTTTCCAAACCAAAAACAATTTCTACATTTTAATCTGTAAAGCACACATAATGATTCGGATTTGTGAATGTAAAATGAATACACCTAAAAAGCCTTAAAGGACAATGCCATTGTCAAATTTTGCCTTTTGCAAAAGCCATAGAATGTGGATATTTTGTTAATTTAATTTGAAATGTATTTAGAGTTTAAAGATTGTTTATGTAATAATTAAATTGTAAATTATTGTATCAAATTATTGGTTTTTATCATGATTGTTTTAAAATTTATATTTAAAATAATTTTTAATAATTTGGTGATGTAAAAATACTTATTTACTTTTATTTCTTTGATCAATAGCTTAAGATAATGATTAACATTATTTTATTAAAAAATTAAAACTTAAATATTTTTCATTTTTAGATGATACTAAATCAGAAAGATATTTTTTCTCTCTCTTTTTTTATTTCTTTATTTTCATTTCATCCATTTTTTTTTTACATTTTAATACCAAAGGAAATTTTATGGCTAGTCATTTCAAAATAATTATTGGGATCGATAATATTTAACCTTTTATTACGATTTTGTTAGGATTAATTATTAAGAAAATAAAACAAAAATTATTAAAAGTTTATATTTAATTTTATCAACAACTTTTAATAAGAAATATTATTTATAATTTCTTAACTAATCATAGTAAAAGTAATAATTAATAAAATATTTTTTTATTAATATATCCTCTTCTAACTATTGTGCAATACTATGTACCCACGTAATCCAATCATGGTTTCCAACGGACAACGTGTCATATTATTTATTACTCATCAAACTGAAGGACATTAAAATGTATTAATTTTATATACCAAAAATGTATTAAACCTACAAAGAATAAAATAAAGTATTCACTAGACTATACATAATGATATATGTTTGTAAAATATACTAAACACATTTGTTTTTAAAATAAATCACACAACTTTCTTTTAGATTTGTACTAATTACACTTAATATCTTAATTATTTAATTTTATAAAATTTTCTAATTTATTATTTTGTATAAGACATTCTTATTCTTCGTTTGCATTCCTTCTATTTTTTATAAATTTTGTTTGATACCTCTTTGTTAATTTTTTTTTCTAGTTCTTATTGTCAAGTAACAACATTAATAGATATTGTAATAATTTTAATAGATGTTGTAACAACATTGACAATTTGGTGACTTGACACATTATCAAGAAGTTTAAAAAAGCAACCACGTGTTATTTTTTAAGGTAAACTATGTTTTTTAGTATATATCAACTTGTCTAACATCATTAACTACATCAAATAGATGAAAAATTAAAAAGACAACTAACAAAAAAGACTAAATGTAACTATCATATCAAATTTTTTAATGACATGACAAGTCATTGGAATGCCAATATCCTAATTATATAATCAATTAATGTTGTTACTTGATAATAGGGACATTAAACATATTTAGCAAAAAACACATCGGTGTGAATGGAAGGGAGAGATGTTTGTGTTATATGAGACAATAAATTAGAATTTTATTTGTAGGATTATAAAGTGAAGAGGTATAGAATGTAATTTAGTACAAACTTCAAGGAACAATTTATGTAATTTACTCTTGTTTTTAACTACCTTTCATGTAAAGTATGATTGAAAAATGGTAGAGAAACAATTGTAAAACTAGTATTATTGGAAAAAAAAAGTTGTAGGTCAAAAGAGTCTTGATAAATTAACACCTCAAAATGGATGAATTAGGATTAATGGAGAGAAATAAATAAAATAAAAAATAAAGAGAAAAATGATAAATATGATAAATGATATAATAAGAAAAAAAAAGAAATACATAAAAAGAAAAAATGTGAAAATGAGAAGGAAGAAAAAATAGATGGATGTTAATTATTTTTTTTTTAAAAAGTATATAATATTTATTAATAAACTAATACAAATGACAAAAGTCACTTTAATATGTAGACTATTGGTAAGACATTTTTATTATTAGATATCATAACAAAATAATTAATATGTGATGAAAATTTTCCTTTACCATTATTCTCTCTTAGAGTACTAGAAAAATATGAATCAAATCATTGACAAAAAAAAAATGCATCCATTACAAACTAATAAATTTGGAGAGTAAATTAGAGATTCACCAAATAAATCACTAACTCACCAATTAGATTCATTAATATGGAGAATAAATCATGTACCTATATGACCAAGACCACCTTAACCACACCATAAAGCCAAATATGTGTTGGATGATTGAAGACTCAAAAGAAGCTTAACAAAGTTTGACTAAACATTAAGAAATCTAATATATTGTAATCATTATTATCATTGCATAATGAAGGATTCATAATCTCATAATAGTCAGGTATAACCCATGGACCTTATGACCCATTAGTACGTATACATATTTAGGGTTAGATTCTCAAGAGATAATCAATTAATCATACTTATTTATTACCCTCATTTACTATATTGAGTAAACCAATTACTTGAGTGTTGGAGTGCCTTTATAAGTATTTACCTCTTCCCTCTAATGAAGGATGTTAAGAAGAAGATATTGGATACATGAAAGAAAATTACCATTGTATCATTATACAAGTACAAATTGAAATCAACGAAAGGATTTGTAAAATAAGTCAAAGTGTTTGTGCCATTTTTTTAATGATAAATTTTTAGAAGAGGTGACCAATAAAGTAAGGAAAATTAATGATCCTTTTTTTTTCTATTGGAGACACTATTATTACCAATGATGATGAAGGACATGGATGAATAGTCAGAGAAGCTAGTAAAGATGAGGTAGAAGCATGTTGAACCAAAGTGGACTTAAAGACAAATGGATAATACAAAAACTAAAAAAACCTGTTAAGACAAAGGATGACAAGGGACCTTATTTATGTTTCAATTAACTCAAACAAATTATTAAGTTTTTATACATAAGACTAAGTATAATTTTTATAAAACACACGAAGTAAGATTATCTTATTCAGACAAAAGCAAAACACAAAGTGTTACTTGAAATTCTTGAATATAGTTGTTTGCATAAATTTTATCATGTTTGCAGGAATCAAAAAGTGACATATCATTGTCATATAAGCATGTAAATGTATTAGAAAACCTTGTTGAAGAGTCAACACTAAAAAATGTTTACCTATTTTGTAATGTCTTGGTAAAATAAAAACTCAATAACATAAAATAACTGTAGTATTGTTAATTAAAATAAGAAAATAACATGTAATGAAAATGAATAACAGGAAATTTTAGTAGGAAGAATTGATCTTTTAATAGTAATTATACTTATCCTTAGAATGATTTTGGTGTTATGTGTGTTTGCGTTTAAATTAAAATATTATAGGAAATTATTTATTTTTCTTGTAATTGTTAGTATAATGAAAATTTATTAAATAATTAGCTAGGAAAGAATAATAGCCTAACTACAAAAAAATTAAGACAAATTTTAGTTTTAGATAATCAGTAGAGATACATATGAATATATGCACATGAAATAGAATTTTAAATTTAAGTGTAATGAAAATAATAAGATAAAATAGATAATAAATATATATATATGTATATTAAATTAATAAAGGTAAGTATTAAATTTATAAAAATATATTGGTGATAGAAAATATGT
>JAMLFT010002761.1:0-24187 GCA_026544285.1 Pachyrhizus erosus | reverse complement strand
TAGTTTTTATTATTGTATTCTTTTTTTATAACAAGAATTTTATTATTAATATTATATTATATCTTAAATATTTTTAATAAAATTTAAAATAAAATAAAAATAATATATACTTAAACATGTTCATGATATTGAACATATAAAAGAGTGAGTGAAAGTGAAATAAAAAGTAATAAAAACCTTACTTTATGTAATATCAGTGAGAAATAATTTTGACGAATATTTTAAGAATAAAATATAAAAACTAAGATATTAAATTGTTACTTAAAATAGTGTATTAAAAAAATTATATATAAATTATTAAAAATAAAATTACCAATGAAATATTATTAATATAATCAAATAAACCTTTCAATTAAGAAAACTAGGAACTAATTTAAAATACTTGTCACACATAAATTTTTAAACTCTCAATTAATTAAAAAATACTTTATATATGTATATTTAAAATAAATATTATTATAGTTAATTAACTTACTATAAATACAAATATGTAATTGAATATTAATATAAAATTTTTATATTATTTATAATTCTGATTAAAGTTTTTCTTGACAAAAATAGAGTAGTCATCCTTATTTTTTTGTTAATTATTAAATAATATCATTAATTTTTATATGTAATTAATGTTTTAGCAATTAGCAGATGAACATATTCCATTTTTATTTATTGTTTAAGTATAAAGTTTTTTTTATAAGTAAGATTTGTTTTATAAAATGGATCACATGCCATTTATGGATGTAAGATTACAAACTTTAAAGTAATTAATATATAAAAAATTATTTAATATCACGGTTTTCAGAATTTGGTCGATTATTAAATCTGTGAAAATATTAGTTTAAAGTGTAATGATGAAACTATGATTCAACTAATAATAACTAAATAATTTTATTTTAGTTTTAATATAATATATTAAGTAATAGTATAAAAGATAACATCTATAATTTTGTAATATTAAAAATAAAGTTTACCTATAAATTTATTACTCATAATTCATAATATTAAAATTCAAACATGAAATTAAAGAAAAAATATTTTAATATTTAAATTCAACAATATACATTTGATATAATTAACTATCATTATAGTATTAGATTAAATCAACTTAATCATCATAATAGTTTATTAAAATAAAAATAAAAAATCGGTTGTAATGAGTCAATTATTTAATGTTTTAAATCAACTTAATCTTTTTAAGTTAGTTCTTTATAATATTGGATTTTGAAAGTTAAGCGAATCTATGATTTAATTACATTTTTGTCCCTCTAAATAGATAATAGAGGAAAGCATGCTCTTTTCCAAGAATGTTTGCGGATTAGATTGATCGATTTTACAGAAAAAGAAACTCCTCCGATAATCATTTAAGTTTTCTTAATTCATATTCAATAAGTTTGATTTGGAATTAAAATTCAATCTAATCTTTTATTACTTAAAGTAATACACATAAATAAAAAATTATTTAAAATTTTTAAATATTATTTTTATAATTTTAAATATAGTAAAATAATTACAAAACTAATAAATATAGTTTTAATTATCATTTATGTACTTATATAACAAAAATCATGCATAAAGATAATATGATAATAAAATAAAATAAGTGAAATCAATTCAAATATTCTATATTTTTTATAATTTAAAAATATTATATTATTATGTTAAAGGGATATTATTTAAGGAAATACAAAATTACTTTAATAATCAATTGAAACAATTAAATAAATTATAATTTTTTGCATTAATATAATAAATAAGGAAATTAAAATTTAAAGAATATATTACATATTATGTTCAAATAATGTGAATAAATATTTCAATATTTAATCAGAATGTACCTATTTTATCTTTAATTAGTATTCACTTCAAGTAATAAATAAAATTGGTTTGTCAAAATAAATAATAAAATCAGTTTATTTGGTATTTCGCTTAAAATCACGTCTAACATACAACAATTAAATAAATTTGTTCTATTTACATTTTAAATTAACTTAAATTTTATATAAGGTTAACATTTTGAATTTTAAACTTTTTATGTAATTTATTGTGTTTCACCTTTTCTATAATCATGACAAGTTTAACGAGAACAATTTATTTATATAAAATGAATTTTTTTGCTTTAAATACGATTCCTATTATAAAAGAATAAAATGTCTCTTTGATAGTTATTATATTAAACAACTCTACTCATTCATATTTAGCATATAACCTTTCTTCCTCATTTATATTTAGTATATTGAAAAGAGTATGTTCTTTTACTATTTTTTTTGACAATTTATTTTGTGTTTGATTGTGTCAATCTCTATATTTTTAATTTTTTTAAAATTGTTTCATATAAAATAAAGTTATCTATCTTCTAATTCTTACTGTTCTTTTTCTTTTTCTTTTTCTTTTTTTTAATGAAAATATGGCTTTGTATATGTTATAGTGTATTCCTAACATTTTCTTCTCTAAAAAATTTTCTTCATTATTGAAGAAGTTTTTTTTTAAAATTTTATTATTTCCCTAAAAATCTCATATTTTTTTAATTTTTTTTATAATTTTAAATAATTTATATTTATCTTATTCGCCGATATGAAGCTATTTTTATCGTATACAAAAAATAACAGCACATTATTGATTCCAACAAAAGGTATGTTATTTTTCTTCATCTCTAAAAATATTTTCAACTTCTCTGAAAAAATTTGCTTCATATGAAATTTTCTTTTTTTTTTTCTTCTAATACAATATTGTTCTTTTCACTCTTCTTTAAAATGGTAGTCTGTGCTTGATTTCCTAAAATCTCATCTATCTATTTTTATTTTTTTTTTACTTTAGTCAATTTTTAGTAATTTTTATATGTCTTATTTTTATTTTTAATCACTAATATAAAGTTATTTTAATTTTTAATACACTGTATACAAAAAATGACAGTGCTTGGTCTTAAAAAAGAGTTATATCATTTTTATTCTTTGAAAATTTTGATTTATATATGATTAATTGTATTTCTATTTTTTTATTTTTTATTTTTTTATATTTATTGAATCCAAAATGAAAAGACAAAAAAATTAATTAAAATTCTGCTTTAGATTTGTTTGGATTGTTTTAGTATTTTTTTCATTTTGCATGTTTGTTCTTCTATGTTTTTTCTTTTTCTATTATGGCACTGTTTGTTTTTTTTTTCTTTGAAAATTTAAGTATCCTCTAAATTTGTTTGGATTATTTTTAATATTTTTTTATCTGTATATAAATGTTTGTCCGTCTTTGTTTTTCTATTTTTAATATGATATTGTTCTTTTCTTTTTCTTTCAAAATTTAATTTTGTATTTGATTGAGTGCATTTTCTATTTTTCTACTTATACTTTTATATATTTGTTGTAATATTATTTTCTTTAAAATATTTAAAATATATATAATTTTAGTCTTTATTTAAGTTATACTAAATAATATATTTTTTGTTATATGTCAAATTAACACTTCAACATAGTGGCATTAGTGCTATTGTTGGAGTGAAAGGGTGGGTTACTAATCCCACAATCATAGCAGCCGTTAAATTAGCATCATGTTAAAAAAATAAGTTAAATATTTAATAGAAGGTTGATAAAAAGAATTTAAAATTGCATCATCATAAAGAATAAAAATAGTAACAATTGCTATAAATAACAAACAATGGATATTTAAGTGGCTATAAATATGCACGAATTCAATCCAGCCAAGAAGATTCCAAATTTCACGTATTTTGTAATTTTTGTTACATATTTTGTCATCCAATTTTTAATAATTATGTATTTTATTATTTAAATTTTAAAATAAAAATGCTTTATCATAATATAAGGATAAAGTGAGTGAACTTTAAAATTAAGTGATACAATATACAAAATTTTGAAAGTTTAATGACATAATGAAAAAAAATCTGAGTAATAAAATATGTAAAGTTTAAAAAGTTAAATAACAAAAGGTGTAAATTTCATAATTTAATGACAAAAGGATGACTAACAAAACTTGAAAGATGGATAATAAAAAGTATAATTAAGTCAGTTTATTACAATATTAAGTATTTTTCTTTCTTTTTTATCTTTTTTTTTTGTCTTTGTTCTTCTTAAAATAAGTTAAACAGTAATATTTTTCCAAAATATTAACCTCCGTATTATTTTGGGATGAATTGGGGTGAAAGGAAAAAAAAAAAGAAACCGAAAAAAATGATAAGTGATTTGATAAAGAAAAAGAAGAGAGAAATATGAAAAAAATAAAGGTAAAAATGAGATAGAAGAATAAATATATATATATCTCAATATATTTTTTGTTACTAATACGAGTCATATGTCAAATATATCTCAGGCTTGCATTTCCTAAACTTTGAATAAGCAAATATAGAATAAAACGATACTCTATATCCACTATAATTACTGCTTACAAATATATGGTTGATCTTTGTTAGTTGCAACTTTGCATTCTACTAAAAATATCTCATATCTGGCTAGTGACCACTTGAACTGAAAGAAACAGCAGCTGAAAGATACATTGTTTACAGGATCAGTTACAGTAAATACATTGTTCCTTCCAGAAGTTGGAGTAGCGTTGCTTTCTGTACTTTCATTGTTTATTCTCTTCTCAGTTCCAACTGAATCCGTTCAAGTCCAGTTGTTTACAACTCATTCTAGTATCGTTATCTTCAGTGGTTAGGTCCAGTTTTGATGCAGCAAAGTAAGAAGGCAATCCATTATCTTGAGAAGCTTTCTCAGCAACTGGTTTCACTGATTCTGTCCTAATGATGCTTCCATTCTCAGTTTCTCCTTCAAGTCCAATGCTCATAGACAAGTTGCTCGGACTTCTTTCTGCATGCTTGCTCAATGGGGTAAGGAAGGTGTTCTTCTTCACTGGATCACACCACTTGAGGTCAGTGTTTGGTAGGTTGTTAAGATTGGGACCCTTTATGACTTCCTTTCGTTCCATGAATGTGTGGACATTGAAGGGTCTTAAGTTCATCCCCCCATTTTGTATCTCTTGCTCTTTTTGTGATCCCTCGCAGGATGTGAGGCAACTGTCCATGGAACAGTCATTTGGCTGGTTGGTTTGTGTTTGGTGAGGACTAAATCCTTGTAACTCTTTCAGCTCTGAAAATGCTGAATTCCGACACTGAGAGGACACTTTGGACATTATCTCCGAAAGTTGAAGTTTGGCAACTTCAAGTCCTACTACTCCCAAATTCTGTCTACCAAGTGTTTCCTGAGCCTTCTCCAGCACAGCCTGAAGGTACTTTCCTTGAGCCTCTATACGGAGCTGCAGGAGTCTTTGCACCTGGATGGGGTCAGATGGGTTTGTTAAAATTTATGAAGACTTGAGGTGTCAAAAAGCTGACAGCCTTATGTTATGTCAGTTGTTTGCATAAGTGGATTATGGAGAAACTATTAAATAGTTTTAAACTGTGACGTGTCTATAATTTTAACTAATTTTTATGTGAATTTTTTCAATGTGTAAAAAAGAATTATTAACATTCAATTAATTTTTATGAAAAAATTGATCTCAAATCAAGTAATAATTTCTCTTTGATGAGATGCGCGCATGGTAATCGTAAGTTGGTTTAACAAACCTCAATTTGCTCATTTAGTCTTCTTTGCACCTCTATTTGCATCTGCAGTGCCTCACTCATGTGTAAATCTCTGCCACAAGGACAATTGATGTTAGTATAAAACCTTTAGGGATAGAAACTGGAATGTTCATACTATAAGAAAGCATGTGTGAAAACTGAAAAGTGAAAAGCTTCTTACTTGTTATTAGACTGAGGGGCAAGGTTTAAATTGTTCACATGCGTTCCATTGTTTTCTCTGAGTCTTTCATCCGTTGCTGTACCTGGATTTACGGCTGAGAAATCAGTTAGTTCAGAAACAAAGCTTTGTGGTTCATGAAAGATTTAGACATAATGGAAGATATTGGTGTCTTACAGATTTTGTGTGTCGCGTTATTACTTTGTCCATGCAAAATCTTGCTCAATCTGTACTTCTGGTGAGGAAAAGGAAAGGATTAGTAATTGCACCATACAAGTCAAGATAGAAAGTTATGCTGGGTTCTTAGCTTTGTGTATATTATATATCAAAATATCAAAATAGTCAAGATAGGATTAGCAGCTATATATGATGAATCGGAACCGAAAATTTAGCAGTTATATGAAATATAATTTAGCTAAAGCATATGTTATGTACAAGGCCTGCAAACATGGAGACTAGTTATTTAATGATTATACTTTCTTGAAGGAGAATAAGATCGCGTTTTGCATGTAGCCTTCTTGATGTGAAACACGTTAAAATTCATATGGTATGAAAGTCTCTTAGAATGCACCCTTACTTTCTCATTCCTATATTATTGAGACAAAAATTCAGATATTCTATTGGTATTTTTTTCTTCGTTCCCAGTAAACTTAATTTAAAATCAAGAGTGCATGCACCTTGACGTTCTGACTTTTAGAGGAGTCAAATGATTTATTTTTGGTAAAACCTTTCATTATTGATTTTGAATGGAAAAAACTAGATTTGTTTAGCTGTGACGTTACTACAACTTTCTCAACTTGGGAGGCAGAATGATACTGGAGTTCATTTGGCATGCAAGGACTCGTGAAATAGCAGGAATATTGTAATTAATGTAAATATTAGCTGAAGACTAATAATTTTTACCTGAAGATGGCTCTTCAGATGATATAAGGTAAGCCCTGGAATCCCCATGAGTTTCATTACTGTCTTTGGAGTTGCCTCTACAGTATAGCATTTGCACTTTGAATTAGTCAATTAGAATTAAAAGTTCTATCCTCTTCAAGATTTGATGATCAACAAATGGATGTGTATATTATTATTTACTTACTGTCAGCTCCACCTAATTGCTGCACAGCTTCTATAAACCTGGCATGAAGATCAGGTGTCCATTTCAATCTAGGCTTAGCATCAGTTGAGAGAACAAGTCCAGAATCACCGGATCCGTTTCCTGTTTGAAGGAACATATGCCTGTCAGAAGGGATTGGCATTCTGGAAGAAGAATGAATGTCCTTTCCTTGATGTTGCTGATGAGTGTGCATTCAACCTGCAAAAGCCACTTATAACTTAATAAGCACCAGTCCATTACATTCTAAAAGTAAACAACATAATCACCTGATTGTGCCTTTACCTGATCAGGCCTCTATTCTCAGGATCACTTTGCTACTTATATATGAAAGGTGAAACTTGATAATGCTCTATTTGCGAGTATTATTATAAGACTTGATAGTAATATATAAGTGAACCTCTGTCAACTTGTGGTTCCTTGTCTTGTTTTTCTACCGCACTTCTCTTCAGTGCAAAGCCTGCTTAGACCGGTAGTTATATATGAGAGCTGGAGGGGAACTACTAATACATGGAATCTTTGGTATAACCAATGGAAAACAGAACTTAATCCTTTATGCATGGTGACCTGACAAATAGACCCTTCCTACTTTTTTCCTCACTTGTGTTATGCTTGTGGACCCCTTTCTTAGTTCCACTTTCTATTCTAAGGCAGTGCAAAACATTCCATTGAGTTCCTCTTTATATATATATATATATATATTTGAGAGCAGATGAGAGCATTGCAAAGAGAAAATTTTAATCGTATAATTTGGATGAAGGATTAAAATTTAAACCGATTAAACAATTTTGAACGTCTGTGTATGACCGTGTGACTAAGGTTTATTATTCTTTTCACTAACAACTTTCATTAGACATGTCCTGTGTAAGTTGTAACACTTTTTTTTTTTCTTTGCCTCTTACAACTGTCTTAGAATTTGGCCAATATCTGTAAATAAATTAAAATGTTGTAAAATTTATACCAAAAAAAAAAATTAATATGCAAATATCTAGTTCCTAACTGCATTAGATTCTGGAATTGATCCTTCAAATTTTAACAAATGTGCATTCTTATTCGCTTGCCTGGCAAAAGCGGGAATCATATTCCCAAATTTGAAATAGGATTTTATTTTTGTTTTATTTTCCTGACTTGGTTCTGGGGAATCTTATAATCCTCTCGACTTGGAACTGCCAAAGCTCATCCATTATATATCTTTGCTCTAGTGGAAGATTCTTACAAAGTAGAAGGACTAAATGTTTTTGTTCCTCAGTTTGATCTTGTGATCGCCACGTGCAAAAATACTTTTAACATGATGGATGATTTTGTTGAATGTTATATATGTATGTTAAAAATACACAGACATAAAAGCCAAGGAACTTCTTAATTAGTTGTGCATGAAGAACTTATAAGAAGGATTAATTCCATTGACTAGAGCACCTTGAAATACAAGAAAAGGTTTAAAAAAAAACAGTTAAGATGCTTGCATGTGACTATTTGGAGGGTAACGAATAGAATAAGAATACGTTCTGTTTTGTCTGCATCCATAAGTTTGGAACTTATTCAGCCCCCATAGTCTGAGAAATTGAAATAGGAGGAAGTATGGACCCTGAAATTTTCATTCTTTGTTTGGAACAAAATGCAAGGCCCATCCTCTAGAATCCTGAACAAGCGGGACCTAATTAAAAGTGAAAGTAAGAATTGTACTTGTTTCTATACTTACATTTGGTTAAATGCAGCATATATAGGACCACTTACCTTGCCCTTGACTTGTACCTTGGTTAATGAAGCAGATTCTTGTGGCAGCTTTTTATTTTTCAGTATGGTTAAAGTTCGTATCCGTGTAGAACTTTCTCTTATTCATTATATGCATGCTCATGAAGATAGAATCATGTATTTAGACCTAAATGATGTACTATCAAATGCAGTGGCAGAAAATGATTTATTATTGGCTAGTGAAGGGGTTAGGAGGTGTTAGAATAACTACATGCAGTTCATGTTTATCATGTGACACGTGCTAAATGTATTTAGCCTTCATATTTGACTAATATTATATAATTTTCAAGCTTGATTTTTGTTAGAGGATTTTGATTTTTTTTATTTTATATAGTTAAAAATAAATTTAAAGTGAAGTTATTTATATTTAAAAGCTTCTATTTTTAAATGAAGTTAATTTATAATTAAACTTAATATAAAACTCACTATAACACAAAGTTACATTTTTTTTTTCCACTTTAGTAGTGTACTTTTAAGAGTAAAAGCTATTTACTTTGAAACAATCAATCAGCATTTTATTTTCTAGTTCGGTTGGCTCAAACTCCCAATTAAGAGTTTGGAATGCCTATCAAACATAGGCTAAAGTATTTGGAAATATATAGTTCTCATTTCTTAGCCTTGTAAATTATACCATGCATGCATGCATGAAATGTGTATATGCAATGTTAGTGTCATTCCACTTAAGCTATTCTATTATATCTCTCTCTCTCATTTCTCTAGGATGCATGGTAGATTTGGTCATATAGGAATTCTAACTGCATGGCATATACCAGGCTAATCCACTATGAAAAAAATTTAAAGAATTTGTTAGAATCTGATTCAGTTTTATTTAAAACCAGCCGTTGCACAGGCAATGCATGTGTCAATTGCATGCAAATCTGCATTAATATTAATTGTAAATACTAAATATGTAGTTGTACGATAAGAATATTAAGTAGCGTACAGTTCTAGTGATTAAATTAGAAATTAAACATTTCATAGATTAAAAATGTGGAATATATTTTATGCGTCATCAAAGACCGAAGTCACTAAACCACTTGTCATCAGACACAAATAGTAGAGGATTACTTATAAACCGTATCTGATATGCTGATACCCATTCATCATACAAAATTAGACAAACATTTCAAAGACAACTTATAGAAACCATAAAAATAAATAGACCAAAGATTCCTTGAACAGTATCTTCACGTCACTTCCCGTTGTTCTTGTTCTTGATTCTGATTTTTGAGAATATTTAATGCGGGCAGGGGAATCTGTGAGCGACTTTGTATAAAGTTAAAGCTGAGTTCCTAAGTGGTTTCAAGCATGTGGATTGGAATAATTTTGGCATGAGGACTGATACCGAATCTGCTCCCTTAGATGGACTTAATATTACCACTTGGCAAATTCTCCAAATCATGATATATATGACAAACCTATCATTACATTTACAGCTAAAAGAATTGATTTTATGACAGTTGGTCCTATTAAAAAAAGGGAGAAAACTTAGATCGAATTCTTGCATTATTATCATCAAATTTTCAAATTAAAAGATGTATAGCATGAGGTTTCTTTAGACTTCTGTAATATATTTTTAATAGAGGTTATTAATATTTAAAAGAATATGCACACGTTAACACTTAATTTGAGAATTAGATAATAATATAAAAACTTATTCTAAATTTTCTTATTGAAAAGGAATTTCTATAGTGAGTTTGGCAATTGGCAAATAGTAATCCAAATATTTTGAATTTGATAATGTCATGCTGGTCATTGCCAAGTGAGAACTCCATGAGAATGGTATCAATAGATTTAAGAGTAAAACATGTTATTAATTATTGTAAATAATACAACTAAATATAGTTTTAATTTTTACTTTCAACTTTATTGGTTGATTTTCATCTTAAGTAAGATCATATAAACGCTATATGCCCAAATCAAAATGATTGTAGATATAACATGATTAGATATATGTCCCTCTTATTAAGTAATAATAGAGGTCATTTTTAATAATGTAATAAGAATAAATTTTTTTTAAAAGAGTATAATTAAATTTAATTATATTTACGTAGCATAAAAGTATATAAGAACCTTGATATTTAATTACAACTAATTAACTCTCTTATTTTAATTACTCGTGTTGATTTCATAGTCTGTTTCTCAATGAATTTATTAAATTCTAATGTTATTTGTGATATATAAATATTACAAAATGTCATTAATGAAAACACCATTGTCATCCGTGTTTTCATTTGTTTTTAAATTAATGATAAATAAGAAAAACCTATATAAGTTTTAGTTCTAAAAACTAAACAAATATAGAACAGTCTTTAACAACAGCTGTTATAAAACTTGTCAATCAAAATTTTCAGTTTTTCAATTTTAGAAAAACTGAAAAATAATTTTAAAAAGAGTAATAAAACAGATCCTAATCAAGTTTTTCTCCGAAAACATACAGCAGAAGAGGAGGTTGCAATATAATTAATGAAACTAAAAAGGGTAAAGATCAAAATTTAAAAGAAAACACTTACATCTCTGCATGTAATTAAAATCAAGAGGCCTATTTTTTGGTATAAAATATATTATGTTTTACTAACATGCGGAGGACTTTAAAATTTTGTTTGCAAGTGAGAATGAAAAAGAAAAAAAAAATAGAAGGAGCAATAATATTGTGAAAACAATGCATAGTTTGTTATTGTTTTCACAATACAACAATTTCAAAAGAGTTTTACTAAGATTTTTACATAAGAGAGATAAAAGAGAAAAAGAAAGAAGTGCAGCATAAACGAATAATCTGATAAAGAGAAACGGAGAGTTGGAAAAAATGATTATGTAAAAATGGTTGGGAAAGTTTATTGTTTAGATATTATTTACATTCACAATAATTTTCTTCACAGACATTGAAAACTACAAATTAAAGCACAGTCAATGATTGATATGAGAAAAACAGAAGTGATAAAAAATAATAAGAAACGAATGATAATGAAAATATTTCTGAGATATGCGTATAAAAAATTTGTGTGTAAAATATCAGAACTCGATACCCATATAAGTGCATCTTAAGGTAATGCATAGAATTTCTATTGTTGTAAAAAAAAAAAAAAAAGGCCAATGCACAGAATGGTTCAAAAGTAAGATTCATAGTAACAGTAATATTACAGTTTTGATGGTTATCATAATCGAACGAAAATCAGATGTATCTCTTTTATTGTCTTCAATATTGTGAAGAAAGGGAAAACAGCTGAAAAATGAGAACAAGTAATTTATATCCATCACATTCACACTACAAAGTGATGATTTCATAGACTATTTATTTTTCTTAATATTTTTAAGACGATTTAACTTATTATAATTTTCACTTAATTTGACAAAATATGATTTTTATGTTATTAAGGTAGAAGAAATTATTTGATTTAATTTTTCAAAATTTAATTAGAATCCTCGTACTTTTATCCATCGTCTTTTATATTTCTATGGTAGATAATAAAAAGAAAAACTAGAACTAAAAAGCAATTTCAACGGGGTTATTTATTGATTTTCAGAGTTAAGCTGAGAATATCATTATTAAAACAAATGAATTTTTATTATGTTTTTATAATGTTTATGTAAATAGTTACAAGCAAGACTGGTTAACAACTTAAAAATATATATTTTATAAATTTAAATGAGAATTCTTATATATTTTTTTATCAAATAAGCTAGACTCCTTAATACAAAAATTATTATATATGAAAAGATAAAATAAAATTTACTACATGTTTTAGTCTAATTTGTTTGTAATTATTTAAGCTTGTAAGTAAAAAAAATCATGATCATTTATGTTCAATTAGTTAATCAAGAGAGCATGATTGATTATGATTATAATTATGTTAGAAAAAATTAGTTTATAAGCAAGTTGAAATTGATAAATTAATTGAAAAGTTAGAAATTCACAAATGAGTTGATTGAATTGAAAATATTTAATAAATTTAGTTAATAAATTAGTTGATAAACATAAAATGACAAAAAATAATATAATTAATTATTTATTTAAAAAATACAACAAAAATTTCAAATAAATTAATAAAAATAAAAATAAAATAAAATAATTAATAATTTATAAGTTAATTTATTTTTATAAAATATTTGAAATAACTTATAAAAATAAGATATAGATTACTAAAATAAGTTTATCTGTGAGCTACTCAAAGGAGTTTATAAACTTTTCAAGTATCTTACAAACATATTTTTATTAATATTGGTTTTAATTTTTTAAAAATAATTTTATTGTATTTTTTTCTTAAAATTTTTAAAATTCTAATTTTAAGTCTTTAATTTAACTACGTTAATTTTTTTATTAACGTACAATCTTTACGGACTTGCCCACGATTTTATTTTGTAGGTTAATTTAAAAAAAAAAATTAATTATCTAAAAATTTGAATTTAGATTTGAGACAATTTTGAATTTAAATATTCTATATAATGAAATTGATGATATTTATAGTTAGACTTGAGTTAAGATAATTGAAAATTCGTTGTATTTAATTTAAATATTTTATATTTAGTTTAAATTTGATTTTTTTTAAATACATTATTGTGATTTCTGTTTTTTGATACATGTTTGTGAACCTAATGGATGACAGATTGCGGACTTAAGTGGGTGTAAGTTTAAAAAGATAGATAAAATATATATTTAACTCTAATAATAGTTCACATGATTGTCAACATAATTATCGTATTATCACTTAATTATAATATTTGACACTAATAACAAAAAACATTAACAAATAAAAATATAAAAATAAAAACAGTCAATTTATTTAGGAAAAAACAAAATTAAAAAAAAAACATATTTTTCCGTGTTCTAAATTTGAGTAAAATAATAATTCCTAATTTCGGATTATGACAAAATAGGTATCCAAGTTTTGTTTTGTTTTTTTTTTTTTAAGTAGGTGTTACGAACTTTCCTTCGTCAATTTCAAAAGTGGACAAAATCTAAGATGAAAGCTACTATTACGTTTTGGTAAAAATTATGTAATTTTAGAAGGTTTTCAAGGTTTTATATTTGTCAAATTCACAGTTGGAACTAGTCAGCTAACAAAATTATCTCCTATAAAAGATATGTATGATCCTTCCAAAATAATTCAATAATTGGTACAAAAGTTCAACTCTAGTCATTATTGGAAATTTATTTATTAAACAAGGAATGAGAAAAACATCATTAGATCTAGAAGTATGTTTAGAATAAGAAAAGGATACATTGGAAAAGTGCAAATCTAGAAGTATGTTTAGAATAAGAATAGGATGGATATTTTGCATTGTAAAAGGGCAAATCTTGTATGTTAAGAGACAAATAACTTTAGTTTATATGGTGAATGAGTCATATTGTTAGACTAAAAGTAATTAAAACTTTAAAGAGCAAAAAATATTAGTAACGCTTGCTAAAAGGAATCAAGAGAATTGGAAATTTCGTTTGAAAATGAAAGACTGTGAACATAAAATAATGGAGGCTTTTAGAATTGGGCAAATACAATTGTAATGAAGAGAAAGAAAATGAAATGCAAATGCAAGCAGCAGAGAAGGCAATCTAGTTAGTTAGTTACAGGTCATGGCCAACCACACGTTTTTTTATTTTTAAATATTAAATCAATGACTAATTTATTTGATCATCCATGCGCCAGAAAATTTTGTGAGCGTTGAAGAATAAATCATGCTCACATTTGGTATAAAAAAAAAACAAAACAAAAAAAAGGATATGAAATCAATCTTTTCTATGAAGACATGTTCGCATGTGCTTTTGCATAATTACTCAATTCTTAAAGTTGTGAAAATTGTTTAATTATTAAACTCGCTCTTTCTTATTGCATAAACTAATCACCTTCATATCTAAGACTTTGTGCATTAATTTGTCTTGTGATTCTATGAATATGATACAAACTTATTTGTACTAACATTTTTCTCCCCCAGCTTAAACATTTTAATTACTATTTAAAATAAGTTATCAAAGCAATTTTTTACATCTAGTAATTGCATATATAGAGAAAAAAAAATCAAGTTACTTAAAAAATAACTGATTAATTTTTTTTTAATAATCTGTACAAACTAAGCTTTATTAATGTAACTACTAAATTCAAGCTCTTATTGCATTTGCAAATCAAGTTTAAAATTTTCTTTTATAAAATTTCAAAATCATTTCATACTTATTAAATAAATTCCATTTAAAGTATAATATATTTTTTAAATATAAATAAATATTAACAATTGACAATAAGATTAGATGACTATAAATATCCGATTTATCTAAAATTTATTGTACATAATCATTAAATTACTATTAAAATATTTAATGATGAGTAACTTTATAAAGAATTAGTTATAAAGTAAAATAACTTGATATTTTTTCGTAAAAGATAGTATGTTAATTTAAATTTAATGATCTATTTATATTATATTAAGATTTAATCTTCATATTCCTTTTTTTTTTTTTCCTTGAAGCTGATATACTTGACGTATATATACACCTGGCAAATTCGCACGCAAAGATATACTAAAAGTTAATCTTGAACCCCATAATAACATTGTGCTAATAGCCATCAAGTTTAGTAAGGCAATATAAATTCAGTAGCCAAAGCATTGGTTTCTTGAGTACATGTCGAAAATAAGCATCAAGCTAGAAAGTTCAAGGTAAATACTAAATAGATTGATTGATCAAGAAATGCAATACATGGGATTTGGGAGCTTGAAAGTACGATTGCCCAAACACTCTCCTTGAAGATCACTCCACTGGTCTCCCACATTTCCCCATATTCTGTACCCTTCTCCTTCTATCTCCTTCCTAATTGCTGACTTGTATCTCACCGCACTTTGTCCTTTGTATTGAGCACTCCTATCAAAACCAAACAAATCAAGCATTCATAAACAATTGTTAACTTTTTTTTTTTTTGTGTGTATACAATAGTGCCAACAAAATTTAAATCTAAGATTTTGTACAAATTAATTATTCAAATCTTTCATCATTAAGCTGATCTCAATGAATTCTAATTTTTAACTTTTACCCATGTATAATCAACATTTGCATAATTGACCCAAGTCATTTTATTAGAAGTCTTCATTATGTAATGATTAAATATTAAGACCTTTTTAAGGTATACTTTTCTAATCACAAAACCAAAAGTGATGGTCTATGTGGTCTGTTTGGATTTGTCTGTCTGGTACAGCATACAAAGACGAAAAGTAGATAAGATGAAGCTTTATAAATCTTTCTTTATTGATTTTGCATGCACGGACGTTGACTTGGACAACACGGATGCAGGCGAGGCCAATTTTCGCATTTTCAGAATGGTGGTGTAGACTTTGTAATACAACCATATGTTTTAAAAGAATAAAAAAAAAATTCTAGCTGACTAAGTCTATTGCCCTTTTTTCTTCATTTAAACAGGATTTTTTCATATCACACAATCAAATCCAATAACCTCAACTAAAGCTTACCATCATTATATAATACACTTGCTAACTCATTTCGAAATATTAGTCACGAACAATTTTCCTTCTTAAATTTTATTTTATTTTAATAGTAAAATACTTGCTGAATCAGATGTTGAACTAAGTTTTATTATATATTATATATATATAGGAAAGAATAGTTTTGTAAATTTAAATTAACTACGTACAACTAACTTTTTACTTTCTAACTAACTCATACTACCTTCGCAATGTGGAAGTACAAGGTATTTGACATTTAACCAACATAGAGGAGGACCTTGAGAGTTGAGGGTTTGGGTTGTTGAAGATTACAACAAAAAGAAGTAACACCTTTTTATTAATTGTTATTTACTATTATGTTTTGGTAGTTAGTTTAAAAGACTTAATCCTTTAAATAGACCAATATAAAATCTTAAAATATTAGTAAAAGCAAAAATTTAATATAATAAAATATTATTTATATTTATTCAAATAATTTTATATGTTAAATTTATAAGACATTTTTTCTATAATAAGAGACATCTAGACATTTATTCAATACTTAACTAACTTCATTTCCACGAAACTTACTTATTATAGGAGGAAAGTGATATAATCAACTGTTCAAATTAAGAAACAAATTCCATCTAAATTTTTTGATTAAAGGACATAAATATTGAATCACTTATTTCTACAACTTTTATTTAATAAATAAATAAATAAACTCACCTTAAATTATAATTCTGATAACACTAATCTCATCCCTAAGTGCATGGTCAAGAATTAGTGGGTGGCCATTGCACGCGCACTGGATGACTCAAACACAGATATTAATTTTAATAATATCTATATTATTTTCTTTCCTAATGACATGTCATGCACTTTGATATAATGTTCTTCGTGTCATCAAAAGTATCGTTACATGTTTAGTTGATTAAATTAAACCACTTGTAAAAAACTTATTTTATTTATTTTCCAGAGAAAAGCTGTTTTTCAGAATTCAAATTCGCATTGCTATTTTAAGGAGCGCAAGTTACGTGCTTGCTCCTTGAATGATATGATTATGGTGTGTGTGTATATCTATATTACATTAATTAAAGTCATTCAACATAAATAGAATTCCATGGCAGTGGAAAATTGGACGAAGAAATGCACGCTTCTGTGTACATTTTCCATGTCATTTTTCTTTCTGAGACAATATTGCATTATTGAATGAAGTTTCGTGTATCCACTAGCAGGATAGCAGCTAAATAAGAAAAATAAGACAAAGGTAAATGCCAACGTATCAGACAGCGGACTTTGTCAACAAGCAGACAAGTCTCTAATCCTCATCATGTTATTAAATGAATACTGGTACTTATATACTATTCTTAAATGCTCTCTCTGTAGTTGATTACATAAATAAAATCAACTCCTTTTCCTTTCAAGTAAAAAAACAAAGGTCTATTTATTTTAAATTTTCATAAATCTATTTTATATATAATATATTTTAGATTAAATGAAAATTAATTTACTTCTTTTAAAACAAACTCACTTTAGAAGATTTTTATAGTTTCCTTTACAACTGAAATATTTACAGATAAATAGATACCAAACTCCACCAGTTTTATTAGTTGCCGACTTTATGAGTGGGCACCATGTCATGAACAACCACATGGATTAGGTGGACCAACAGGAAAAATAATTGGTGAACTAAAGTATTTTATAGAATTACATATCAATGTTTGTAAATTATTTAAGTATTTGTATGCTCCATTTTATTCTAAATATATAATAAGTGTAAATTTTTGGCAAAACATTATTCACCATGACCAATATATTATTTGCATAAATGAAAAATCAATATAGACATTTGCCAACCAAGTTGGTTAGTAGGTGTAGACATTTTTCTTAATTAAAGTAAAAAAAAAAAGTCAAATTGAAAATTTTCAAGGTGAAAGATTTAATATGAACAATTAAAGAATTATAAAGACTAAACAAAAGTAAATAGAATTAATTAAATTAAAATGATAAATAAGGTGAAATATGAGAATAAAAATAACCACAATTAAGTCGATCTATTTTTTTTTCTTTCCTTAATAAAATTGGAAATGTCATACAGGTTAGAGTATTCGTCGAAAAAAGTCTGACTCAGGAACATGTTAAATAATGAGTGGATAGAGACAATACTCATACAGGTGTCCTTCTAGGAAGTTACGCAAGGTCAACAAGAAATAATTGGAATCCGCATCATACCATCAATTACGCCTGTTTTATCCTCTGTTCCGTCTTCACTCATTACCGACCTCGTGTACGATTTTTTATTGGTTAAGAGACTAATAAAATATTATTAATAATTCTTTTATTGTATTTTTATTATAATTTCTAATAAAAAATACTTATTAATTTCTTAATCAAATACCATATTCATTACATATTTTGATACACATCATGTCATCATCTCCGTCCATAAAAGAACATGAGATAAATTATAATTTTCTATGTCATATAACAAACAAATTCAATGTTTTTTTTTTAAAAAAAAATGTGTTTGAAGCGTGTGAAATTCTAACTGTTATCTGAGCATTCCATAGATGCTCTTTTGTCTTGTCCAATTTAGGTTTCTCTTCCAAGTGTAGGAGTCCCTATCTGCCTAATCACTAACCAAGCTTTGTAGGATAAATTAAACAGTATAACATAGGTTAGCTAGCTAGCTAGATACATAAGCAAATATAGTAATAGCATGAAAAACAGGTTTATATAAAATTAAAGCTAACTTGTTAATAAATAATGATTTATGCGCAATTACCTCAAAATAAGACGTTCATAGCCGTTGAATCCTTGGTTACACAAGTTGTCAATGGTGATTTTACCGAGAGTTGCTTCGTCTCTACCTGTCAGCAAGAACACTTTGAATCCTCTCTCTATCAACGCCTTAAACAATGCTCGCACCGCAGGATTTGCGGGACACATTCCCTTCTTAATCCATGCCTTGAATATCGTTGAGTCAAATGGGTCGCACCTGCACATATATATAAAACATATTATTAATTTTGCGTCCCTGACATCCACGAACGTTCAATTAGTACTTGCTTTCATATAGTTTGTATCAAACTAAGATATATAATACATATAATTAAAAAAATAAAAATAAATGGAAACTTGTTAATATATTTTATGTTTAAGAAAGAAGGTTATGTGGTAGTGAATAAGAATATATTGACCATGCGAGTGTCAGCATTTTGATTAGAATGAATAATTTGATGAGTAACTAAAAAAGTATTCTAGTTAATAAAATAATGATATGATATATGGGTGGATTAAAATAGTAATTATGAGTGTGGGAGGAACTTACCCAAATCGCCTTCCTTTGTAATAAGAAATGTTGGAGATGCAAGTGTCGTCAACATCCAAAATCCAGGCATCCATGCCATCAACAGCAAGAGGAATTTCGGAGGCATACAACAAGATATGTTCGACGACGAGATTAAGGTCAAGGTGGTATTGTCCACCAGACATGTAGTTCTGAACATGGTTGTAGCAGTTAGGTGGGACCGTTCGCCATGGACTCACATTGTTTGCTTCAACAGCTAATCTCCAGCTCAGACCGTACCTCTCTTTAGCCTCCCAGTCTGATTGACCAATTTGCTTCGGACGCTGAGGCTGAGGCTGAGGCTGCCCCTTTTGGCTCAACAATACTTTGGTTAATAAGGCTAAAAAAAATCTCAGTCCTGCAACTATTTTTTGCACAATTTTTATCTTCCACATCATCTTTTGTTTATGTAAGTAGTACTTAGGAGGGAAAGCAAGGGAAGGGAAGGGAAGGGGTGTTGTTGTTATTATTATTATTATTATTATTATGATTATGAAAGATATGTGAGTGAAGAGGAAACAAAATTAGGCCAAGGAAAGGAGGCAGGTGAAAAATATGTGTGATGGTTAGTTGTCATTAACAATGAAGAATAGTGGGGAGGGACAGGCCAACGAAAGGAAAATGATGAATGAGGTTGGCTTGGCTATGATGGGCAGAGAATGACCAGCGCAGTGCGACTTTTTATCACAAAACTTTGGGTCCCATTGGAAACTTCATAGAAATTAAAACGAAAAGGTCTTTCCCCTTCCGCTCCGTGTCTTCTTCCCTCTCTATCTCTTGTCTGTTTCCATAATAACAATCATATTTTGTACACATTTCTCTGCTTTTCATCTCTCATTAACATTTATTATTTATTACCCAACATGTTGATTAATCATTAATATGTTCTAATCACATTCCCCATATAATGATTTTTTAAATCACACATTAGTGTTTGATTTCATATCGTGTAAAGAGAAAATATTTTCTTTAAATAAATAAATTTTATTTTCGTAATCTTTCTTTTCTATAAGGAATTAGTGTCTAATCATAGATTGAACATATCTTTTGTATAAATAAAAAAAATGCATAAGTAAATTAAGTTTGAGTTATTTTCATTTAAATACTAGTATTGAATTTAAATTTTAAATATTAAGAGAAAAAATTTTATCATTCAGATTTTATTTTATTTGATAAATTCATCTTTAATAAAAGATAACTATAATTTTATTAAAAAATATTAAATATCTCACTTGCATTCATTTTTTTTCATTAAATGTTATTTAAAATGGACATGTGTACTGATTATTTTTGTATCCATGAACTTTAAAAATTAAGAACAAAAAACTTAAACAAATATTTCTTTTTGTACCATTGGGAAGAATGTCAATGATACGAATATATAAATATAAATTAACAAAGTTTAAAATATAATATGTATTTTTTGGGAAAAGAAACATAATTAAGGAGCTACAATATATATCACGTGGGATATCATCTTTAGTTTTAGTCATGGACTCACTCACGGTATATATCTATAACGAAATGCATCTTAAATATTTGATTTGATCAATTTAAAGTCAAAATTATATTAATTACTTGATAATTTTAGGTTGGAAATCATGACTAACTGAATATAATTAAGAAGTTTGTAATTTCTTAATTGACTATTATTAAGGAAAAGTTGATTGTGTCATGTCAGTGACATAATTGCCGACAAAAATAGATTACATCATAAATTAGTTTTTTATTGATTTAATTAAAAGTACAAGTATCTTTTAGAGGAAACTGTTTTGTTCAACTCAAGTATTTTTATAATAAATGTTAAAATTCTTTTATAAATATTTAATATAATTACATATTTATTATTAATTAAATCAAAATAATTATATATTAATTAATTTATATAATATGCTAGGTAGTTTTTCTAGTTATGTTTAGTAGTTTTTTTTTTTACAAAAAAAAAAATTTAAATATTAAAGAGTTTAACAAAAATTTATACATATTATTCAATTAACTTATCTAAATCCTATAATTTATGTTAGGTAATTTGGTCATGCAGGTTAATTGCTTTATTTTAAATATGACGTGGTATGTAAAACGAATATATGAATTGGATTTATATCGTCACGATAAGGAAAGCTAATTGTAAGTGGAGAATGTGCACGAACTTGTAGATTTAAATAAGGTGTGCTTGAATGACACGTATCCTTTTCCTAACATGGTAAAGAAGGTTAGTGATAAGTGGAGGGTGTGCATGAACTTTACAAATTAAAATAAGGCGTGTTTGAAGAATTCTTATCCTTTGCCTAACATAGATTATTTAATGGATGTGCATTAGAGTACGAATTGTTCAGTTTTATGGATGTGTACTTAAGGTACAATTATATCAGAATGCAACCCATGGACAAAGATGAAACAACATCCATAGTTTGTTAAGACAAAGATGAATCAAGCCTCTAAAAACTTATGTTTTGATGTTGTAGAATAATAATTAAGTAGTATAATTTATAACAGACGATTAGTATATTTAACACTTTGTCTAATAGATCATTTGTCTATCGTCTTTCTTAGATGGTTCTTTTATTCATCCGTATGTTTCATCTAATCATATATAGTTATTACATTTATATAAATGTTTTTATTGTACAAATAATATTTCAAAAAATAAAGAAGATTATCAAAACATATTCAAGAAGTCTCTTATTCCTCAAAAGTCACATTTTGATTAGTGTCAATTTGCTTAAAATAGAAATATGTAGAACTGACATATGATATATGATAGGAGACTTCAAAAGAAGATAAACAAATTGTACTATCAGCAGATTAGATGACTAGTTAATGAAAAATAATTAATGTAACATTAAATGTTGATTCAAACATCTTATCAACAGACTAAGAAGATCATTGTGAGATACTAGATATGTAAAGAACGTCACCAATAAAAAGAAGAGGACTTTAAACGTGAAAATTATTGTTGAAAGAACACTTGTGACTTTAATCCAAAAGTGACTTGTGAAATAATCATTGTTATTATAACTTGAAAAGGTTAGAAAATACTACTTGTTAGAGAGCTAAAAATGACTTGATAAAATAATAATTGTATATCTTTGACATAATAAAACTTTGTAATTTGCTAAGAACCAGATGTAGCCTCAATGGTAGAGTTGAATTAATATAAAAATTGTTATGTTGATTCTCTTTATCATCTGTGAACTAACTAGGAAGAATTGTTTGATTTGTTTTTTGCTTTAATGACATTGTTTATCATCTGTCTAACCTGTCTTTGAAATCTTATTTATCATTTTTTTTAAAAGATAGATGGTCTTGAAACTCTTTAAGCAAAGGTTTTCGAAAAAGTTTTTAAAAATACAAGTCAACCTCCCTTCTTATGTTTTTTGTTTGTTTTACATAATTGATCAATGAAACCACTATTATAGTGTTATGGCCTTTTGTTAGAAGAATATAGGGGCAACCTCCTTTTTTAGTCACTCTAACTCAAAAACCAAGGTTGTTTTCTCCTTCTCCAATTTCTTCTTGTCTTTAAACAAATCCCTAGCTTAGTCCTCCACCACCACAGTTAGAGCAATGAGTTGGTCCACCTTCACTTATATTCTTTTGCAAGCACTTATAAGGATAAATGCCCTAAGCCTTTTGCGATCCTTTTCTAGCACATTATATGCATGAATGTGCGTTGAGTAAGGAAAAACGATATCCTCAAAATACTAGCCCTGTTTTCTTTTAGTCCCTAGGTCCTCGGGGTTTCAATTCTCTCTCATCTCCTTGTTTGGTGTTTGTTCATCAATTCTCTCTCATCTCCTTGTGATTCACTCAAGTTTACGTTAATAAATTCTCTTTGGTCGACTTGGGGACATTGATATTTGCGGGTTTGGAGGCCACCACCATTGGTGGTCTTCTTAGTTGCAACAATTAGGGTGGTGGACACATAAGTAATAATGACAATGATAACGACCTTCTTCTTTTTTTTTTTTTTTTTTACTTTTTCTTGTAGTAGTCAAGCCATTTCAAGCTTGGAAGGCAACATGTTATTTTTGCAAGTCTTTTTTGCATTGAAAATGAATACACGTTTAAGAAAATTTTGCAAGGTTTACACAATAGTATAAAATTATAAGGTAGAATTAAAGTTTATACTAATTTATTTTTCAAATCAACAACTCAAAATTCCAAACCTATTAGTTTTGACATTTTAAACATGGTAGTAACTTTAGTTAAGTTCTCTAATTGTTCCATATCTCTTTAGTCGACATCCAAGAGGCTGCCTAATTCCAAGGTCTTGTAAGTTTGAGGATTGCTAGTCCAATACAATGGAAAATCCTCCAAAAACCTAGTAATGTGCATCTAGGTCCGAACTCGAAAGAATTAATCTTTAAAGGCTTTGTAAAATGTTGTAAATAAGCATAAAATTCCTTACCCACCTACATTATAACTAAGACCTAAACAGTCCTTTTGCACTTGTAATTTAAAAATAAATAAAAACTTGTTTATAGTAAGATATATGACTAATGCCTCACATAATATCTTAAACCCCTTAATAAAAATCCAACTATTTGGGTGTGATCGGATCAAGAAAACATTTAACATTATGAGCACTCCCTTCTGTAGAGGAGAAGAAAGAACTGCTCACCCAACTTACTAATCACGATTTCTTAAGAGAATGTGAAGGGTTTCTGTAACATCCCAAATCCATATATATAATATTAATTTCAAAGTTTAATTGTTATCATAGTATGTGGGTGAATGTTTGAAGGAATGAATTAATAAATAAAAATATTTTAAAAGGCAATGATGATGAGTAGCAATTTTGAATTTATAAGATTTTAA